>JAWWTY010000048.1:1273642-1310377 GCA_035222235.1 Margarornis squamiger | reverse complement strand
ACTGCAAGGACATTAACTGTGGTTACAGCGAGCCCTCCCTGCCATGCCCCCCCCCCCCCCCCCACTGTATTATGATAAAGAGCAAACAAAGTCTGGTGTCTTTATGGGGAAAGGTCACCCCCAAGCACACCCAAAGCCCCAAACCACCTTACCCCATAGATAAACCTCTGGTTGAACTGCTGCATGGCTCCCTGCAGTTGGCTGCGCTGGAGCTGCCACTGCTCGTAATTCCGCACAGACTCCAGGGTCGGCCTCTGCCACGTTGTGGTTCTGGTGAAGTGATCAACATAATAAATCCTGCCCATGTTGTCAACTCGGCGCTCCCAGCTTCGAGAGAAATGACAAAGCACAGCTGTCAATAGCAGGCACTCCAAGGGCTCGGAGGCCAACAGGCAGTGTGGGCAAGGGATGGAAGGCATGGGCTCAGCAGCAGCTTTTTCCCCTTGTAACCTCCACGAAAATTAGGTAAGAGCTGAAGTTGTTTTAGAAGGGTCATTTTTATTTGTTGCATACTATACCAAATCAGACTCATTCCATTCTCTATACTTTTAGGGTTGCGGATTTTGAAGAGGTGCTCAAACCCCAGTTCATGGTGTGCTGGTATCACTGCAGTCTGTTATCCTGCCCAGACCACAACACAGGTCTGCTGGATTCTCCTGAAAACACAGCAAACCCCTGGCAGTTTGTGCTGTTCAGTGCAAGACTTCCTCACACTCTGCTTTGGCAGAAAGGGAAGGTTTGAGCATTGGGTTTGGTGTTTTGATTCTGTGTTGGGTTTCTTTCTAATTTTCAGTTCCTATGAGACCAGTACTATTTACAAACATTGAAAAAAAACATTAACATTTTAAGTAATACTGTAGTTGATCCTCTCAGAGAGTTCAAAATAACCTGAAATATGACAGGTGGGCTCCCTTTATGAGACTGTCTGCCAGTTTTTGTTCTTTAATAAGAAGTTCTCTTTACCATTCCACATTTTTACTTTGTAATTCTGTGTAATGCATGAACCATTTGAGGATGAATGAAGCACAACAAAACAGCTCTTGTGTTTTTCTTCTATTTCTTAAGAAACATAGATCAACTGTGAGCTGAAATCACTGGCTGATTTGATGGCAGGAGCTGGAAAAGTCTAATAACCAAATCTGGTTTCTACATGCATAGTAAATTAGCAGCTGGGAACCGTGAGACAAGATCAAAGGCCCGTGAACAGTAACCCCAGGATAGGAGGTAACCAAGAGCATTCCTGCTCAAGCTGATAGTTACCTCAATCCCAAAACACTTTTCTGTGGTTTTGGTTCTCTTTTGCACTTAGGGGTGTCTACTGTCTTTAGGTGAAATCTATTTTTCAGTCAGTAGAGATGCACTTGCTTAATCTTTGACAGGAAATTCAGATTTGGTTATTTCTGACATTCAACCCTTTTCCATACCACACTCCTTGGAGACAACCTGGAGCACTTATTTGCACTGGGTTCACATTTCTGTTTACCAACATGCTTTCTGCATTCAGTAAACTGTCAGGCCATTCATTCCTGAAAACCCAGACATATTCCAGATGACCACATGGCTGATCCTGGCTCACCTTGGAGGAAGAGGTTCTGGCCTATCCCACGTTGTTCTTTTTTCAACATGATCTACATAGTAGACTCGACCATGCTGGTCTACTCTTTGCTCCCAACTGAAAATAAATCAAATATTTTAATCTTCCTCCAGACCAAACTACTCCAACCATTCATCTACAGCATAAAGATAAGTATTAGTTTTCATAAAATGTGTGTGACTAACATTTGGCTCATGAGGTGCACCAGAATGCTGTACAACACACAGTGGTACAATGGTCACATTAACAGTAATTCTGTGTCGACTAAAATCCAGGAACTTTGTGCATGACCACCTTTCCGGGAAACTGAAGCTAAAATTCATGCCTATGTGTACAATTATAGAAAAGTTTGTATTCAATATCAAGTATAGCAATACACTGTTAAACAGAACCACCTTTAGACCATAATCCCCTTTTAGATTAGCACAAACTCAATTTAAATCCTAAAAATATGCAGATTTGGCAGGGGTCACATATATGCAGAGCTTGCCATAAGGCACTGGTCACATCTGCCTATGCAGCATTTGGAATAATGACTTACCCCTGTATTTGCATCAAATGCAACATCCTAGGGAAAAAAAGAGCATCCCAATTTGCCATTTCAGGTTGAAATCAAAATGATAAAGCAACAACCGATGCTTTCAAGACTGCTTTTACATTTCAGTTCTCCTGGGAGGTAATTTAGAGCTCTCCTACCTTTTGGTTCAACTGCCTGCAAATTAAGGCAGGTATTTCACCAATTCACCTCAGGAAGCTTTTGCTTTCCCTCACTCAGAGTCCAGAAACTTTTCTTGTTATTTTTTAAAAGTTTAGAATTTAAATGAGAGATTTGAGGCAACAGATCAACCATCTGGCAAATCCCCCACGTGCCTGAAACAACAACCCTGAGGAGCTGCAGTAGGAAACCCGAATCTTCAGGAGACATCACGGGTAAGTACTGGCATAGCAGCCTCACTTTTGCTTATCTGCACCAATTTTCCTGCTTGACTTCATTCTAATTTGAAGACAACAAGTTGTCACACTATTTAAAACCTGTGTTTCCCTGACATGGGAATGTATAATAAGTATCAAAAATATCTGAAAGAGTAACTCTTTTCTTGAATGCTTGAAGAGCAACCAGACCCAACAGTTATGAGAACCTCCAAAGCATTATCAGGGTCATGCAGCAAAAGGCTGATGTTATCAATGTTTTGTTACACCTACTATAAGTAAAACATAGTAGAACCAGAAATGTCAGCACACACACAGAGAAGAAAGTCCTTAAAACCATACCCAGGTGGAAGAGGACCTTGGCTGACTGTGGAAAGTGCCTGAGGTGCAGGATTTACTGGCTGGACCTGTCTGGACACCGGCGGCGTGGTGAGGGCAGGAGTGGCAGGAGCTGTTGTGGCGGCTGTTGCGCCCTCGGGGCTCTGCTCGGAAGGAGTGTTGGAGGCTGTGCCTGCCACGGAGCCTGCACTGGCCCCCTCGCTCTCTGGGGACGTGGATGAAGGGCCATTTGCACTTGCTGTCATGGCAGAGATAGCAGGGAGAGAAAAGAAAAACCTTGGAGCTGACAATTCTCACCGATCTGTTGGAGAAGTTGTACAGCACAAAAGCAAAGCTGCAAGAACTGCTGCTTCAAAGTGCACACAAAGCCACTACCTGCAGCTCACATAAAATCTAAAGAGCAGTTCTGTCTCACTGTAAAAATGCTTTAACCCAAGAACTGTCATCAATGGCACAATTTTAATATTTCTGATAGAATACACCATATTTACCTTGTCTGCTTTCTTTAAACACTATATGATGATAAACAGAAACCTCCTTCCTTGCACTGATGAGTTAATTATTTTTCATTTATTATGTGGAATAATAATTTAAGGGATGGTAAGCATAAAATTTTCAGGAAGAGATTTCATATTGCATGGAAAGAAACTATTGTAATGGGAAGGGAACACATTCATTCTTTAAATGTTTTCAGTTTTATCTGAATGTCATTTGGTGGGTGAGGTTAGAAGTTTAATACAAGTCAAGCCTTACTAACTAACTGTACTGGAGTAATCTTTAAAAGTAATTACTGTATTGTAGATCCCTTCCAGACCCAGTATTTATATATAATGAAACTACTGAAACAGATTGCACTGTATGGGGGTAAAGGAGTTATCCCAAAACCAACAACTAACTTTTCAGAACTACTGATCTTCAAGTTTTGTAGTTTTTAAACGATTAGATTAAAAAACCAAAAACAAAACCAAAAACTATCCATTTCAGCATGGAACAGTAATGACTGTTTTAAGTGCTGCTGTTTCATATAATTTAACTAGAATTGTAGAAACAAATAACCAGTATTTCAAATCCCAATATTATCAACTTGAGACAGTTCTGTGAGTCCTTCAGCACATTTAATCTCAACCTCAGTGGGTGCTTTAGTGCAGCAGGAGAATTCCCTCATGTTCCCTGGCCCCAGCTGCACTCCACATGGACATCACCGAACCACCATGGAGCAGATGTGGAAGCAAGACATTTCTAGTATTAGGAACAATGATTAAACTTGTACCCCAAACAAGCTAAAAAATACTCCTTCAGAAGTTCCCTGCCCAAGAACTGACCCCCAAAAGCACAGTTAAACTGAGGACCAGGACAGCTGTGTCCACCCAAGGAGCACAGCCCCGCCTGGAGCTCCCAGCCCAGCTACGTACCGGCCACTGACGGGGGTCTGCGGGGAGTGGGTGGTGGGGGTCTGGCAGGCCTGGGGGGTCTGGCAGGTTTGCAGCTTCCATTGGTGAGCAATGGAGAGTCACTGCCATTAACAGTCTTGTTTTCACTGGAAGCAGCTTCTTCAGAGCTTTCAAGGCCATTTGAGTTAGTCCTTTTGCAGGAAAAGACACAAAGAATGGTTCTAACAATGCATGAATGACATTAAACTTTATATATCACGGAATCACAGAATGGTTTGGGTTGGGAGGGACCTTAAAGCTCATCTCATTCCAAACCCTTGCCATGGGCAGGGATCACCTTCCACTAGACCTGGTTCCACCAAGCCCAGTCCATCCTGGCCTAGGACACTTCCAGGGGGTTGAAAAGACACGTGAAGACACTAGAATGCAACAGTTAGAACTGAGATTCTTACATTCACAACAATTCTAAAGACCTATGCATCTGTAAAAACATACTAACAGTTCATCTCCTGAGGTACACCAAACCTCAGCTGATGGAAAGTTGTGAAATAGATGTAGAGAACATGTCACCAAAACCTCAACACACCTGCCTTTGGGTCCAGGCTCTGGATTTTGCTGCTCAGCTATATCTGCCCATGAGTTCCACTCATCTCTAATGAGATGAGAAGCTGGCTAAGACCTCAGAACAGCCTGTGTGCCTTTACTCCACAGGGCTGGCAAATGCTCAGAACACAGAGAATGCTTCAAATTTTTAGAAAAATTACACATGTGCCAACTTTCCACCTCAACTCAATTCTGGAACAGGCTGGAGAATTTAGGACTAAGCATTAAAGTTTTGACAGACAGCTACAAATATAAACTGCTCAATTTTATAAGAATTAAGAAACTACACACCAGTACTGACCATTCTGTGCTGTTCAGTTCTACTTAGCAGAGCATTATTCTGATATATCTGTAGCTCATTAAGCAGAGTTACAGGTATCTATATCTTTATTCTGAAGCATTTTATTTTTAGAATGTGCTGAGCAAAGTAAAAAGACTGTCAACTAAAACTGTAGTGGCTTTACAGTTCAAGCACAAAGGCCATCAGTAATAAACCCAGAGGTTACAGTTTCAGCCCAGTACCCCTGAAATGACATTCCTTTAAATGTGCACAAAATCAACCCCAGTAGGTGAGACTGGGACCAAGTAAAATCATGTACATTTGATCTCAGGATCATGGTCAAACACACTTTTGCTCTGTATCAGGTGCAGTGCTCATAATTCATATCACATCACATCAACCCCAAGGTAAATGAGTATGAAAGTGGGTACAAATCATTAGTGACTTCAAATCTGTAAGAGCTTTAGCCCAGGTTTTCACCAGGTTTCAGCCACTCTCCCTTTTCTTTCACTACATGCCCTTGCAGAAAGTCCCTCTCTGGAGCACAAAAGGAAACAGAATGACAATAAACTTTCACGGGAAGACTTCAGACAACATAGTCAAGAGTACAACCTATTAAAAAAAGAAATAGTGAAACTTGACTTGGCTGCTCCAGGTGTCATGCAGGAATGTTATGCCCTGTACAGATCCTTAAACACTTGTAGCACTGGGAACTAATTAAAGTAACCTGTGCTCGTCACACACTTATCCTGCCAAGCAGGAAGGGTCATAATCCCATATCGACCTTAAAACACTGCAAGTGCCAGACAGCTTCTGGGATCTTCTTAACAAAGCTAAATATAATTCTGATACCTCCATGCTATAAAGCACACCTGGGTAAAAATAAACAGTGCCACCAACTTACCAGTGGATTTATTTGTTTGGGGGGGGAATGTGTTTACATATATATATATATATATATATATATATTTTACTTGGATTAATCATTGTGAAAAAGATGAGGAACACAAAGGGAAAAAACCAAAAATCAGTCATGTATGGAGGCAAACTTAGGCCAGACAATGGGGTTCATATGGAAAACACTTTAACATATGTGAATACACAACAATACAGTAGTTTTGTTTAGGACATGCTCAGATCTTAGCAGATACTGCTGCAGGGCATATTCAGAAATTTTCCATTCTCTTCTTTATAAAACACACAATTCCTCTTTCAAAATTGTGAACACTAAAAGGCTGAATAGAAAAAGAGGAAAAAGTCTTACCTTGTATCACTCCTTACTCTGGAGCTTTCACTCTGTGTAGGACCTTAAATACCAGGAAGAGAAAGACAACAGAAGTATAAGCAACCCTTGGAATCATTTCCCAAAAAAGCAGCACCTTTAATGCTCACCTTTCTTTCCAATGTGGAGGTGAGACACTATGTGCTGTTTATGTACTGTGCTTCAAAACATTATGTTTTGCACGTTTCTGTGTGTGAATATCAATTTTTTTAAACCAATGCCACTGTAATACTTCCCCCTTATGGAAGATGTAACAGGATATCATTTGAGTGTATGAATATTCCCAAGCACACACATAGTTTAATAACACTCTTTGTAGCAGTATAAAACAATGTTAATTCTTTAAGTGGAGCTGACTTTTTATATTCTCTCCCTTTCAGTGATGACAGGCAGAGCAGAAAGGGCAAAAGCTTCTCTAAAATCTTCTCTCTGGTTGGCTGGGGGCTTTGCTTTCTGGGGCTCTCTAGCCCAGACCCTTCCCCTCCCCAGTAAATTATTTAACATGAAGGCACTGAAGCAGGTACAAAGTATGGCTGCACTCCAGAAGAATCACAGCAGCTCAGCATACATTTGCAAATGTTTTGCAACTGCTTGTTCAGCCAGCTTGGAAATATTTGCTTTTTGTGCCAGCATTTGCAAACCTTGAATATGCAGCACAGGAGTGCTCATTCATGTAGATGGCACCAATACTTTATTTCCATAGAATTAAACACATGCCATTAACAAAGAAATCAGGTCTCAGCTCTGAT
Source organism: Margarornis squamiger (assembly GCA_035222235.1). Classification (NCBI taxonomy): domain Eukaryota; kingdom Metazoa; phylum Chordata; class Aves; order Passeriformes; family Furnariidae; genus Margarornis; species Margarornis squamiger. Next base: position 1,303,209 of record JAWWTY010000048.1, on the reverse strand, counting down.
GGGAAGTATGGACAGATCTAGGCCAAACACATGGATGTAGTCATGGAAAGGCTTAGGATAATGTGCTGTCAGTGGACTGGGCATGGAAAGGGTTTAATCCCAGAAAGAGAAATCCTAACTTGCAAGCAACTCTATAAACAATGTATTTGCCTGATGTACCTTCAGCCTGGTATGATATGTTAGACTGCTCTGACATGTCACTTTTCCTCATGGGCTCCAGCCCCCTGATTATCTGGGAACCTTCTGCTGAGCTTCTGGCTTGGTATGTTGAGCCCAAAACTGCATATAGGACTCAATTCCACTACTTGCATGACTTTTCCCACCTTCTTCTCAGCAGGTAAACTTGGTGAAATGGAAGAAGGCACAGATGAAAATCAAGTGTTGCATAAGAGGGAAATCTGCCACTTCTTCTAGGTACTTCTGTCACTACACCTCAGCCCTGCCCTGCCAGGCCCACACAAGCCCAGCACTTGGCTTTTATTTACAGAAAAATCCCACACAATCAGATCACGTGATTGATCCTTTTAAAAGATCCAAAGAAAATGGATGAAAGGTTTAAGAAATAAGGGTTATAAAGCCAGAGTGTTAATTCAGTTTTCCTCTGATACTTAGATGAGCAACTTCTCTAGTACTTGGAAAAACCACCTCACAACCCAGAAGCCTAAAACTTGCCAATTAAGTGCTCTCCCGTGCTGCCTTCTGGAGAAATAACCTCTTATCTAGTTCTACTTCTCAATGGACAATATCTCAGAAATGCTCCACTGCCTGTCCTACACCAATGGAATCAAAATTCCATACCTTTTTATTTTAGTGTAATTAGACATTTTACATTATTCAAGCTTTTCAGTTCAGAGAACTGAAGACACCAACCAAACAGAAAGTGGATCCCTCTCTGCAGCTCTCCACAACTAAATCTATGAATACATTTATTTAAGTGGACCATTTTAAGAAAAATTAATACAAACCCATGTCTTCTAGCAAGCAGAATACTTATTACTATGATGCTGAGATCAAACCAACTTACTATTTTTTCTGTTCATGATGTTATTAAAATTCAGGAAGGCTAGAGACTTTCATTTAAGTTTGAGATTGCCAAACAGAAGTTTGCAAAGCTCAGAAAATAGAGATGCTGATCTTGTTTTTGTTACAGTAAGGCTGAAGGTCTTCCCTGTGAACTACGGCTCCACCTCAAACAAAAAGGTGTGAGATTTCAGGTCTCTACAAACAGGAACTGCTGTTATGAGTGTTATCACAACACTGTGAAAGCTGCCCCAAAGCCCCTGTGCAGAGCAGGTGTGTGTGGGGGGCATGTTGGAATTAAAAGGTACTTACTTCTTGTGCTTGAGGCTTCCCCATTGGTCAGGAGCTCGGGATCCACCTGCATCCCATCGAGACAGACCGACAGGTCTCCCACCACCTCTGCTGGCTCTCTGTCCCCCACAAGGTGCAACGTCACCACCACCTGCTCAACTGGAACAGGGCAGAGAACAAGGGCACTTTGTCTTACTGGGGGATAAACCAGCACTTTTTATTCACAGCCCACAGTGATCAAGGGGAAAAAGAGCCCCACACAACCTCCAGAACTACAGCTCTGCCTCTCCATTATTTTGTGCGTGGTAAAACTAATCTTTTTCGTATGTTAGTATGAAATTATTTTTACAGAAAGGGGAATACTGGAGCATAAACTTGTTGTGGCCTAAAGAAAGGATTATCATTAAAACACAGATTAAGCCTCACATTCCTGCAGCAATTAATGTACCTGTCCTCAATATAGAGTTAGGAAGTGTAATTCACTTTATTCTTGATACAGAACAGATATCAATTCAACCTTCTGACTAAAATGCTTCACCTTTATCTAATGACATCCAGAGTCACACCTAGAATGTGAAGACTTCCCACTGTATCTCCACACCAATGGGGTAAACAACTGTTTTCGGGTGAAACAGAACTGTAAATAAACATTCTTGCTGAGAGGGTTAAAACAAACCCCAGTGAACTGCAGCAGGTGCCTGGTGTCAGACACAAAATGCACACAATCCAAGGGGATTCTCACCCAGGTTCAGTAGGACAGGACAGTGCAGCTCTCACTGCTCCCAACAGGCATCTGCAACACCCAGTGTGACAATGGGGAAGCAAATGCTGCTTTAAAGGACAGAGCAGAAGTATGACAGCACAAAGCCCTGTGCTGTAGCCACATCACTGCTGCAATGGGTGTGTAGAATGCTACATTCCTCCTTCAACTTCCCAGGATGCACATCCTGCCCAAAACCTAACTAATTCTAAGATGCATGAAATAATCCAACATAACCATGTAGCACTTTCGAGAACAAAAATACCTTTGCACATTTCCTGTCTAGTACCAGAAACATACCAGAGGTTTCATTTTTAAGCTATATAAAAGGAAAGGCTTTTCTTTAATTAGCCTTTCACTCATTCTTGCACACACCAGCTAAGTGAAAAACATCCTGTTTTCAGTGACACCATAGCAGACTGTGAATAACCAAAAAAAAAAATTACTCTGAAAAAGTAAGAGGAAGCTCATAAAAAGCAGCCTGTAGCACCTAAAGGGATCCTTACGGGCCATCTACAGAGTTGCATTCCTGCTCATTAACTGACAATTCCTGACAAATCCTGGGGCATTCCCAGGGATTGTTAATCTTGTACTTACGTTTCATACTGTTGGATTTCAAAGTCTCATGAATATCCAGAGCAGCACTTCCAAGAAGGACATCAGATTTTAACGTTTGATGGCTCCAAACTCGAAAGTTTAATTTACTTACAGGAGTGACAATTCTGAAAAGAAAAAGTTGACCACTGTAAGGGCATTTGTCAGTGGGGAAGTGGGTGAACAGAGCCATTTACTTCAGCTGTCACTTAAAGTTATTTAAAAACAAAGAAATAACGGTGGCAACATCAAAACATTTCTATCACATCGTAGTGTCCAGTGTTGTTTATGTCATGTAAATCAAGACTGTTACAAGACTGTTCACAAACTGAGAACATTTTATATTATTACTATTTTAAGGGAAATATCTAAACTACCAGCAACTCCCTCTTAATACATAGTTCCATAATAGCAACTCAAAGCAATTTTCAACACTGATATTCTTTCTCTAAAGGAATACTCTAACATGTATATATTTTTAATTATTTTGCGAGAAACAGGTTTTACAGATGACTGTTTTCTCAGTGGACAATTTTACCTGTATATGCTTGGTAAGTCCAGACTTTCACAGTCAGACAATCCCCTCAGAAGACCCACCTAACAAACTGCCTCCACGAAGGGGAGCCCATGGTCCATCCCCATGGGAAGAAGCCATCACACTTTTCCTTTTTATGCTGAATCTGAATGTGAGCAGCTATGCCAAAGTATTTCCTAAGAACAATTTGCTTCACTAAGCTCCATGAAGCATTAGTGTAATCTTCAATGAACTCGACATGCCTGGGGTGTCTGTGCTCAGCCCTTACTCAATGAACAAAAAGACCCAGGTATTATTGCACAGCACAAGCCACAAACACTTCCCTTAGAAAGGAAAGAAAAAAAGCTTTAAAAGCTAAAAGAAAGTTCTGCTCATCTACGTTGGTATGCATGAAAAGAACAAGCTTTTCTTAATATACTTCTTTTCAATGCAAATAGTGGTAACTAAAACTTGATAATAATCTGAATTACAATAAAATAACAGGGTAGAAAAAAAGGTTTTAAACAGGAAGCAATGTTTAAAGGTGCTTCTAGAATAATAATCCAGAATTTAAGCATAGACAAATCACAAAATCACAGAATGGTTTGAGTTGGAGGGACCTTAAAGACCATCCGTCCCACCCCCTGCCATGGGCAGGGACACCTCCCACCAGCCCAGGTTACTCCAAGCCCTGTCCAACCTGGCCTTGGACACTCCCAGGGATCCAGGGGCAGCCACAGCTTCTCTGGGCACCCAGTGCCAGGGCCTGCCCACCCTCCCAGCCAGCAATTCCTTCCCAACAGCCAATCCAAACCTTCCCTCCTTCAGCTTGAGGCTATTCCCCCTCATCATATCACTACCTGCCCTTGAGAAAAGTCACTCTCCAGAGTGCAAGCACAAGACTCACCTTTATCCCAGAGTTCCATGTGACATTCTCAAGAGCAAACTAATTTTTATAGAACCTGTGTATCCTTTTTTACCAAGCTTTACATTTCCTATAATCTCACAACACAAACACTGAGCCAAGCACACTTCAACAGCCGTGTTCATCTCAAATCTGGTATTAGTGTTGTACTCTGAGTGCACAAATTCATGGGGAATTTTGTGTCTGTGCTTGAATTTAGAGGTGCCCAAGACAGAGCCACCTCCCTGTGCTATGGCATGGTACAAAGGGGTACACAAAGAACACCTACACTTTTCAGCATTTCTTAAAACCCGTAACCTTAAGTATGACAACAAAAATGTGCATGGGACTGTCAGTTTAAATATTAAACTACCTTACTGTCCTTACATAACTAGAGCTACTTTGATATGCCATATACATTAATACAGAATATAGTCCTTCATAAACACTGGGCATAATGCAATAGTTTGTAAATATCTATTCCAGACTGCAGTACGAATATCTCCCATCTCATGTAACGTTCCACATCCTGCTGAAAATAATACAACCCTCAAGTCCACTGTCAGTTATGTTCATTTAACTCAAATAAATTGGAAAATAACCCAAACCTACACTGTAAGATGCTGTTTCCACTTTGGACTATTTGTATTGTTGCACTTTTCTGTCTTCTTTGACTGCCCATCTACTGAGACTTCCACATAAGGGCTAGGTCCAAACCATTTATTCTTTTCTTTTAGTTTTGCTGAAATCACTGTTAAGAAAGAGAAAAAAACAATAACTTATTCAGTAAGCTTTCAATTGCCAGTAACATTTTTCAGTTGTGTGCTTCAGTATTGAAGTTTCAGGTCACTGATGCCTGACAATAGCACTCAAGGAGAAAAAAAAACACAGATAAAAATGCCCTTGCATTTCAGACCCTTTTATACAATGTTAAATCTCACACAAATGCCTCAAATATGTGACAGTACTTCTGTAACATCAGACACTAATTAATAATAAATAATATAAAATCCAAAGAAGTGCTTAGGTGTTGGAAGCAGAAAATATCCTCTACAACCTTCTCCTGTCTATCACCAGCCAAGAGAATTCCAGAGTTTATTACACGTGTTTGTTAAAAAGCTCAAAATGTGAACTGCCTCTTATTAAGGTGAAAAACTGCTACCACTTCTGGTGAAAAGAACATCATTTAAAAAAAGCATTTTGTGTTAAGTATCGAACGAAACTTACAGAAAGCTGAAGGCAAACTTCAGTAACTACCTCCTGTTAAAGAAACAACAAACCTGGAAGGCCCTGCAGCCATAGAGCTTTAATTTGGGGGGTTGGTGGGTGGTTTTGGTTGTTTGGTTGCTTGGTTTGGGGGTTCAGATTCGTTTTTAAGCATTCAACATTGAGTGCAGTGCTCCTGTAGCAATGCTGCCCCTGTTTAAGATGTGTGTCTGTTCCTGACATTTGACTCCCATGAGTGTTCTTGGATTCCTGGACAACACTAAACTCACAAAACAGCACTTAAGACACAGATATTATCATTTCCAGTTGGCCAGTGAATTCACCCTGTTCTAACAAAGAACTAACAAAGAACAAACACAAAACTGTGTGTTTGTCACTCACTACATCCTTAAAAAAGATGACTAATTCAGGCCCATCTGGCTAATCTCCCCAGATTCCCTTTATAGTCTATGTTCCTTTAGAGATTTACAGAAGTAGCTTAGCATAAACTGCTCCCAAGGGAAACTCTTCATGCATTACAGACACCTCACAGACATTAACTCGTTCATTTTCACAAACATCCCTTCCCCTCCTGTCTCCAGCACTTCCATGCTACAGCAGCTCATGCCTCAGCACCACTAATTATCTCAAAGACCTTCCTTGAGGCAGCAGAAATCAGCAGACTTGTACCTACCTTCAAGGTTTGTTCCTCCCCAGCCACCCTGGAAGTTCATTTAAAGCTAACAAGGGCAGCAGGATGGGGAGCTGAGGGCAGAGGGAGGGAACACTTGTCTGCTGCAGACTGTGGCTGAACTTCTACAGAAATTCAGACCTGTACTAGTATCTCAGTAGTCTCACTTCAAAACACTGAGACATTTATTCCACTTCACTGTCTTCATGTGAGTCCCAGGCCTTCAGTGGAGAAAGCCTTAGGCAGCAATCCCCACTTCAGTCCTCAGCTCTGCTCTCTGTCCCCGTGTGGAGGACATACCTCCTTCCAAACCTCTTGCAATTTCTCTCCAACATTAATCTGTAGGGACAACATTTCTCTGATTTCCACAGGTCTTCCACACTGAGGGTGCAAAGTTTACTCCTGATGCTTCCAAACCCAGCCCTGCACACCCTCCCAGATCTCACATTCAGCTTTTGTGCTTCAGCTAAATTTGTCAGAGAGCAAAAGTGAGGAAACCTTGGGAATTACATTTCAACAGCTGCTCTGTTGGTGAGGCACTACAAAAAGCAAAGCACATCTTGTAAATCCATTGCCAATCCATCCACAGGTGCTCAATTACAGTGATACTCTCACCAACATTTTAATAAAGCTCCTTTGCAACAGTGGCCATAAAAACGTGTAACAAGGGAGAAGCAATAAGTCAAATTTAATGAACAGCAGTGCAGGTTCACTTAGCTAGAGATGCAAAAAGAGTGTCAGAGATAGTGTGAGATTTGGTATTATGCCAGGTTTCAGTAAATGTAAGCAGTATCATAAAGCATTATTACATTTCCAAAGAAGTGCTCTGAACCATTTGCCTAACAGCATTCAGAAAGAATTATTCCTTCCTTTTACCCAAAAATGTAACATTTCAAAATGCATTTGAGATAAAATCCTGCATAAAACAGCTCTATTTCTGCCAAGCAATGATGACATAAGACTATTGATTTCATTGTGTGATTTCTCCTGGGCTTTGTCCAACTCAAAACTTCTCGAAATTCAACATCATAACCTCTGGTTAATTGTGGGAAAAACACTTTCACATTTCTAACCAGAACAGATAGGTAATTTCAAAGGCTTACCAGTGATCTGGAGCTGTGATTTCATGGATAACCCACTGGCTGGTCCTGATCTGGACCCACTGCCAGCCATAATATGGGCTGGATCTCGAATCTGCATGGAGAGAGAACATAAACATTTCAATCCTCAGAGATTCAAAAGTTCATGCAATTTTTGACATGGTGATATATTATACTGCAAACAAAGCCACCACACTTGTCTGTCTAGTTCCTTTTTGTTCCCCCAAAGCACAGAATATGCTTTTCAAAGGGCTCAGTCTCTGTTACATGACCTGTAACTGTTCAGGTCTAAGGCAAAAGAGGTCTTTTGATTTTGTCACTTCAATTTGCCAATTAACTGAGTGAATGATGTTCTAATTTCAAAGTTTACTGTAGATCTCATGTCTGAAACACCTGCCTGTTAGATGTCATCACTTCTGGGTAACTTTATCTTCCCATGTCAGCCATTACTTTTTTGGGTTTTTAAAAAAACCAAACAAACACAACCCCCAATCCACAAGTATAGCAAAAAGACTGAAAATAAATGATCACATTAAAAAGTGAATTACAAATTTAGAGAAACCCGCTTTTGTATGGGTTTTTTGTTGTTTTCATCTGGTCAGATCAAGTCTACAGACATGCTGTAACTCTACAAAGCACTTAACTAAACAAGGAAGTCCATGGTGGGCAAGAAACCCTTCAGATCCTTCAGTCAGCACTCCCCTCACACCTGGGCTGGCCTGATCCTCCCAGCACAAAGGCAGCACATGTCCCTACTACTCTCTGAACATCATTCAGTACTTGGGTTTGGGGGACAGGGGAGAAAGAGAACAGTAATACATTATAGAGCTTCCATATTAACAGACAGCAAAGAAATGGTGTGCTATTATCCTAAAAGCAGATATCCCTTTGGAATATCCAGATACCATTGTCTCCTAATCATTTTTACAACACATTTTCAGCTCAACATCCCTTACCAACTGAACTAGATACAAGACTTTACAGCATATTCCCTGGATAATGAACGCGTAATTGAAGACTCCAACTTGCCTGCTGGATACAACTTCCAAACAGCATCCCTGCCTTGCTGTGTTCCCTCTTTGGGCCATAACCACACTCATAACCCCCTGCAAACCATCCCTGCGCCTCTGTGGGACCCATTTCTCGTGGGGCTCAGCTGCTGTGGCCAAGGAGCTGCTCATCAGCACTGACCCACCACTGCTGCCCTGCTCTGGCCACCCAAAGGGATCCCAAAGCACAGCAAACATCACGTGCCAGCTCTCAGGGCATTTTCTGCACACAGCATGGCTCCAAAAGGGAAAGGAACATGTTAGCTTAAGCTGCTGCTATCTCTATTTTGAGTCAAAAGGCTGTGTGTGTATGAACTTGCCAGCTGATAACACCACAAGCAGTTATCTAATCCTGGGCATGTCCAGCACCTGTGTGCCAAGCACACAGGAATTTGTACCAAGAGGCCAGATCTGAATATGGCAACTTTCTTTTTAGAGGCTGCAATTTGAAGCAAAAGTCTGTGAGAATTACTGTGGAATTGGTAATTCCACAGGTATTTGGAAGTTCTTGCATCCTACAGCTTGCTGATGCCAGTGTTCTCCACTGCAGAATGTTGACACCACCAAACCCAGTACTAATGTCTTGTTTAAATACTATTGGGTGTTAATAGTTCAGTGCTGTTCACTTTCAGACGTGAATCACAAACCTAAATCGTGCTACAGTGAGAGAGTTTTTAATACAAGTATTTAAAAAGCAGCATAAATTAAAACCATTTAGAGCACAATTCTTAATTCTGATCCTGTGACTAGTTCTACCAAACTCCCTGGGCCTCCTTTACATTCCAGGAAAGCCATCAGATCACATGTGGATCCACACTGAAGGAGCCTGAAGGAGTTCACATTTTCAGGAGAGCTGCTTTTCCCACCTGCACAGAACACACCTGTGACCACTGAAGGGGAGAATTTTCATCTGAACTCACATGCTAAGCATTTACACCACACAAAAGTAATTCAGAAGCACATGTTAAGGGTAAATTTCATTTCTACCACTGCAAATAGACTTATTTAAATGATTCTAGCAACATTTGATCATTTTCATTGAGAATGTGCAGAAAAAAGCCCAGCAGCTGAAAATGAGTGCCCTGCAACCATCTCCTGACTGAGCAAACATGGATGTTCAGGAGCATACATTGGGGGCCACAGCCTTCACCACCAACTGGCTTAAGGAAAATCCCAGGAATCTACTGCCTATTTCTAAATCTACATCTAAGGAAAGGTAACTACATTCAACATCGTTTAGTTCTCTCAACTCTCAGAAAGTTTCTAATTACTTCTGAACAATAAAACCAAAGACTCCTATTTTTTTGGCATGCTTGTAAAATCCAGAGGTCCTCCCCTTAAAGCAAGCTCCATTAATTAGCCAGGAAAAAGGAGAGTTCCAGAGGAAGAAGCAGCAAGCAACAATTTACCTGTGCCCTGCACTTAACAGCCCTATTTCCGTTTCCAAATTTTCCAATATCTTGACTCCAATGCCTCCTCTGCTCCCTTCAAGTGCCAGCTGAGAAAGACTGCACAAGGGGGATAGCTGGGTCCATGCCAGGCTTCCAGCCAGGAAGAATCCCTGAACTCTCACTGCAGCTTTTCTCTCAGCTGGGCACTCTTTTAAGTCCCTTCTCTGCCAGGCATGTCCATACTCTACCCAGATTTTTCACAACTCACAGAAATCTAATCGACTTTGACACCTCCATCTCCACCAACTTTTAGCAATTAAGGAAGTCTATAAAGTGACACACAGGGAAAGGGGAAGAAGAAAGCAGGATTGGTAGGTGGAATTATATACACTTCATTTTCTTAGGAAACAAAGCTAAAATAGATTAATTAGCCAAATAATCTGTGGTGGTTAATGAACCAGACTTAGAAGCACAAAGAGAGTGCAAAAGGCAATAACCCCACCAGTCATACACATCCAGCTGATTTCTATATTTAATTAAACTTAAATTTTAGCATTTTACTCCTCTTTGTGTGCAAGAAACTACTACATTAACAGTTATTTTTAATGGTAACACTGCAGATGATTTCAACTCAAAACCAGCCTAGGTTTACTTGTAAACTTAGAGAATAAAAAAACATACACTCCTCAATCATTATTAAAGTACTTTCATTTAGTTTTTTACAACAGAAACAATATTTTGGATTCTAGGAAAAGCAAATTTCTTTATAAGTTCAATGTAATGCAACAAATACTTTCACAGGTGGAAACTATAATTCCGAACTACTGAGAATGCATATGCAAGGTTTTTTCTGCAGTAGAAAATTACATACATCTTTATGGATATTTAGGGATTTGGTGTGGTTTGGGTTTGCTTTGCAGTTTTTTTTGTTGTTCTGGTTTTGTTTTAAATTATACTAAGCTCTTATTGCCATTTTTCTCCCAGATGCTGCTATCCACTTCCAAGAAACCCACCAGAATCTGAAATTTAGGAACATTAAAGTGGAAGGTTTGACAGCTGTGACAGAGCAGGCCAGTGTAACAGATATTCAGAGCAGGATCACACATGTATAATTTTCTCAGAAATGAATGAGACAAATTCTTTGGCATATAAAAAGGTATAATTCAGAAAGAATATCTTGTCATTAAAAATAAACCACTCAAATGGTTGCCTGAACTTCTTCAGTGGCTTCATACCTACTCCCCAGGAGGTTTGGTTTTATAACATCCTGCTCTAATATGTAAATTGTTAGATGAATTATGCTCAGCTTCGTAATTGCCTATGCCATTGTTGATACTCAGGCAGGTTTGAACAAACATTGCTTAAAATAAATCTGCCCCACAGTAGGAAAGCCAGCCCAAGCATCCTTTTGGCATTGTTCTGAACACCACCTGGAGTGCTCCCAGCAGCCTCCCCTCTGGAGCAAGTGATGCTGCTGGGCCAACCTGCATCAGCTCGGGGGCATTTTAATCCAAGGCAGCAGAGTTTCCAGTGTGAGTGGTGTGGAAGAAGAAACTCTTCAGGAGCAGCCTGCACACTACAAACCACTTTTGGAAAAAGGAAGGCAGCAAGGGAGGATGTTCAGTTATTCTTCTACGAAATCATGAGAAAGACCAGGGAGAAAAGCAGCTTTTAGTGCTCCTTGGTTAAAGCAAAGGGAGGAAGAGCTTGGAAGAAGCTTCCTAACCCCCAAAAATCAGGGAGCAGAAACAGAAGAGAAATGCTATCAAAGGCTTGAAAGATCTTCAGTGTCACATCAATTTAATTGAGGGGGACTTTATTCAGTCATGGAATTCATCTGGTAAAGTGAAGACCTAGTGAAGACAATAATTTTGTTTCGTATTTATTTAAAAGAATCAAAGACACGTAGGTGAGAATGAAACCCTGTGACTGTGCATTACACATGCATAGCTTTGAAAATATGTTGGCACATACTCTTTATAATTCAAAAAATACTGAAATAATTGCACATTGGCTGCTGTAAGCCTTATGTTTAGTAATTAATTTTAAGAACAGGCTCAACTGCTCTTCACAGGTGTTCCAATTCAAAGTGCATTTGCTGTTTCAATAATGGAGAAAAATAATTGTATTATGAAAAAATTTCTTTCACACACCTGGTAATTTTATCAACGGTTTTGAAAATCTCACTATGTAATAGGAACACAGACTTTTGGAAAGGGCATAAAATATATGAAGTTTTGTTTAAAACACTGCATGTAAGATGCAATATCAACAGGTATGTGATAAATACGTACACTTTGTGTGTGATAAATTATAGAAATGCTCCTTCTCCTTCCCCCAGACCACCAAGGCTTCTTTTTAACTGAAGACATGCATATTGTGGAAGAGGTTTTTTCTCTTCAGTGTTAGCTGTAAATGTACAGTGAGCCCAGGCACAGACAGTGAGTTTGGCAACTTCCTTGCTTAGCAAATTTGCAGTTACTTTAACTGTTCAACTTTCATCTTTAAAGTAAAACATGGTTTGACAAAGCTGGTTTTGGTGGTTTACACTTTTTTTTGTTCCTAAAATAAGTTTTAAGGCCATGGTCAGGTTCGCCCAAACAAGTCAAAAGACAGACAGAGAGGAAGAAACTGCTGAGTAATCAGCCAGGGAGAAAAGAATAGACACAGATTATGAGTGTTGAGTACACACTGGAAAAGGAAGTAATTCTGAGGTTTGCACCGAGGGATATTTATAGAAGGAATGGAAGGGAGAGGGTTTAACACAGAGTGCAGCTTGGCTCCCTTGGTGTTACTGGGAGAGCAGCACTACCCCCATTTACTGGGAAGGCTGGAAAATCCAAGCAGTCTGTGCCATAACACAACTGCTGACATGGAAAATGCCTGCAGGATTTTTTGAACAAATGTGAAATACATGCTGCAAACAAACTCTGGGTTGAAGTGCTGAGCTGAGTGGTCCTGTCTCCCCAGGCAGAGCTCCCTGCAGCCCCACACCCAGGTCATCCAGCTACAGCCACATCCTGCAGCTGCACTGGGAACAGTGAGGGAGATCCTGATCCAGAGATAACACTGGAGCCAATTCAATACACTGGCTAAAAGTGTATTTGTGGGGAATACAATTTAATCAGTTTGGGAAGCAAACCAAATGGCATGACCTTCAGAGGCTGCAAGGAGGGAAAAACAAGACATATAAACCACAAAACAAAGGAAAAGAAGTGCCAAACATCTGTCCTGTCCCTACAATGGACTTGCTAATGAGAAATTCTTAACACTGAAGCAGAAACTTCATCCATTATGCTGTCTTCCAATTGCATATTTTACTTTTTTCCATATCTAATCCATGTATACAATATATACAATCCACTGTATTTCTGGCTCAACACAGGAATCACCTACTTCTTACATCTCCCTACAGACAATCATTTCTGCACCCTTTCAAAGCACAGTGGTGTATCAGAGTCCCAAGTCACATCTCCCCTAAATCAACAGGTCTGATTCTCCAAGTGAGATTATGTGAATCTATTCCCTAGAACCGAACCTTTCTACTGAATCTTTTCTTGCTGTGAGCAAACATACCCTGTAGGGAATGTAACGGAGGTGTTAAATTGAGATGAAAAGAAGAAATGGAAATTGCATCTATAAATCACCAAACCAAAGGCTAAAATGGCTCTGACTGGTAACAAAGAACACTTCTTGCAGGAATAAAACTGAGGAGTGTTTGTGTCAAGGCCAAGATGCCTTCACCCTGATAAGACTCAAGCAGATGCCTGGCCAGCAAAACAGCTTGTGCTTCAAAGAGCAGAGTGCCAACAGGGTTATGTCACATCACCTATGTCATTCCTTTTCCTGTCAGCCCAACAGGAAAACATACCGTAGCTTTAAAGATACGTATATTCCAAATAAGGAAAAACAACCAGCATTAGCCTTCACCAGAGATTTATGGAGGTTGAACTAAGTCAGATTCCAGAGCAAAGGACTAGCAAAAAACAACTCTTGACTCTCAAAGGACATAAAACATCCATCTATGGAGCAGTTTGTTGTCACCAACAGGAACCCGAAGCAAGATAAACAGTGACAGATGCCATTAGTTCCATCCTCCATGGAGCACATAAGTGACACTGGCTATCCCACAAACTCATTGAAATGTCCTGCTGTCTGTGAGCACACATGTGAGAGATGAGTAAGTGAAATATGTGGAACAATGACTATGAGTGGGTACAACCAGTGTGAGACTTGAAAAGTAAATACCACAAATTCCCTTCCTGTGAAGTCTCACACTGGGTTTCATTTTACCAAATTCCTGCGACCTCAATGCAACGTGAATGGTAAAGAGTGTGACACCACATTGATAACCTACAAGAGCATCAAAAGCCAACTGACACATTTTAAATTACAGCAGCAAGGACTAAGGAACGAAACACAGCCTTAGACACCTTTTCTAGAAACAATTATTTATGCAACAGTAATCCTGAGTGCTGATTCCTCATTTTTCTTAAATATCTACCACTTCAAAAGAGAACCGAACATGGGAAACTCTTCTGCATCCAAAGTTTCTAAGTTGGAAATGCTGAAAACCAGCTAACCTGCTTATCAAAACAAAGACTTCGCCCAAAGACAGAGTAACTTGGGAAATGTTGTGGCCAGACACCCAGTGATATTCACACTGTAACTTTCCCCTCAATACCTGGGATCACCAGGTATCATGATTGCCACCAACTCAGATAACTTTCCAGTGAATTTCCTTTCTAATCGTTCCTAGGATGTTAACTTTTACTAACTTTTGAGAAATGCTCTAAGAGGGGGAAGAAAAGATAAAAGTGTACATGAACATCATATGCCTTTTGCTTGATTCCAAAAAGCCTGGCAGGAGCAGCCACTGCAGAGAGCTGCACAGGATAATTAAAACCATTTGTGAAAACAAAGAGATGGTCTATTTTTATTTCAGCCATTTCCTTCTCATGGTACAATCCATTTCAAAGAGGACAACAATTCATATATGCAAACCACTAAACTAAAACCGATTCACTGCTATAATCTTTGAAACAGCAACACTTAAAATGGGTGGTTCTTAAACACCACCACTGGAAAACGAGAGCAATTAAACTCGACACACATGGTAACCCCCAGGACAGAGAATTACACAGGAGGAGAAGACAGTGAAACTGGAATAGTTTTACTACCACAAACTTAAACAGACTTTTTAAATTGCTGGATTTACCAGTATTAACTGGACATTAACTGGATTAACTCCTGCGTTTTACAAACCACTGCTTTTAGAAATTCATTTTGGCCTTTAAAATTCTTTAAAAAAAAATAATCTTTTGTAATCATATGGTTTCAACATCATATTGTACTGACTCAGCACTAAGTTTCATCTCTTGTGATGAGGTTTCAGGAAAATTTTCAGTGGGAGTTCACAGCCAGCACAAAGTTATAATGTGTGGACTGGAAGGGAAGCAGTTACCTTGCTACCTGCAAAGCAAGACAAATAGCTTTTCATTCAAGAAACCAGATATTCAGGCCTGTTCCATAACAGTTGAAAGTTTCCAAGTGTTATCATGGGCTGGCAACACACTAAAAGCTCATTTATACAGGTCGGTGCTATTTTATCTAGTTCATGATGGGCAAAACTCTTCTCCTAGGCCCCCTCTACTGGAAGCTGACCCTGTAGGTCAAGAACTTTAATTCACTGTTGGTTGCCTTTTCTTGATGGAGTAACAGACCTTTAAGGCATGAACATGCAACACTTTTGTTTATCAAACACATCTAATCAATTTTAGCCCAAACCTGTCTCCACAGTGGGTGCTTGAGGAGGGAGAGGGAGCACCTGGTGGGCACCTGGCAGCCAGCCCTGGTTAACTCACCCCACTGCTCTGCTGTGACCACCACCTTTCTTTCAGAATGGATTAAAGGAAGTTCAGCTTTCAACATACAAATGAAACCCACAATCTGACAGTACTGTGAGCAGAGTTTATGCCCCTTTTAATTCTCCTACTTCCTTGCACTGTGAACCATGTCCTATATGGACCTTTTGTAAACATGGGTTAAAGAAATAATCTGCTGTAACTTCAGGGACATCCTTCCTCAGAGAGGAAGACAGATGGAAACAAGGTAATGGACAGACCTGTAGTGACAGAGCCCTGACAGGCAACAAACCCTTTTATATTTCACTTTTAAAAACCAACAATTGTTATATATCCAGGTTTCTATAAAGAAAGGACCTAGAAAGCATAAACAACATTTTTTTTTCAGTGGTAATCTTGGAAGAGAAATTACTCCAGGGAAAAGCAGCCAGTGTGGCCAGACAGCTCCAGCAGCCACTGTTAAACCGTGCACTGACACTGAGCTGAGCAGGGATCCAAAGCATTTAGTGCTTTCTCTGAACTGCAGCTCTTTGAGAAGCACAATATTCCCCAGCACTGCAGCCCTGGGCATGGCTCACCTAAGGAACCCCCTCCCCTGGCAGCAGAACTACATGTATCTGTTTTGTAAGTTGGAGATGACGTTTCTCAACTCAAATTTTGTCAGAGAGGACAACTTTGACCATAAAGAAGCACCGAAGTACAAGACAGTTGCACGTAAATCAGAATTCCCCAGTAATATGCTTTGCTCTGCTCTATAAAAGCTCCTTTAGCCCTGCAGCCACGTTTATCTTCAGCTGGCTCTGAGGATCCCAGTCTTAGGCACCTCAGTCAAATATTCATGATGCTGTCAGCAACAGGTTATTTTAGACCTTTCCATGACAGCAGGCACAGGAATCTTCTGAAGAACTTTACCTAAAGTCCTTTCCTACCTGTTGCTAAGGGAAAGGGAAGGAAAGAATTTATCTGCAGGCCTTGCTTATCACTGTTTCAGCTGCCTGACACAGTAGTGAGGGAGATAGTCACATAAATCCACAAGCTATAAGCTACTTATTAATGTTATTCAATTAATTTTTAATTAGGACAACGATATAATCTTAATGTGATCACTCAGACCAAAAATATCAAGTCAAAATTTTAAGTTCTTTTCCCCCTTTAAGCAATTTTCATACTTGTAATCTATTAACTGATGATCGCTTGGAAGAGATAATTTAAAAAACCCTTTTACTCATCTTTTTGCAGTTCTAACAGTTTTCCTGCAATGCAACAAGTTGGTAGAAACAGTCAGGAAAAACACAAATTAACATTTCCATTTTTAAAACAAAGATGTTCAAGGATTAAAAGTTATTTCACGTGAAAAAAACTTGAAAAGATAAAAATACACCAAAAAACCACCCAAAACTTTGCCTGATATGAAGCGCCCAGGAAATTAAGGAGACAAAACAGAACAGGCACTGATTTTGAGGTGGTGGTACAAAGCCCTGTGAGCAAATTCACCCAGGAAGAGCACAGTGTGCTTGGTTTTACTCTCAGGCATTTCTGAACAGCCTAATCCACTGCCAAGCAGCATTTATACTTCTATCTCTCAGACCCTTCCCATGTATTCCCATTCTCCTCTATGCCCTGCACTTAAGCAAAACAATATCTAGAACTGATCTGAAAATAACATAAATGAAAATGTGTTACTGAAAGAGCACATGAGGTAACAAGGGCATCTTAAAATGAGAACACACTTCTAGGAATTGCTTTCCCTTTTTCATTTTTTATTAGAACCACATATTTGGGCTGGAAAGGGCCTCTGGAGGTCATTCTGTCCAACACCCTCCCAAAACAGGGCTAACATCAACAGCAGTGTCTCTAACTTTCAGTACACTCAACTAGGAATAAAATGCAAGTTATAATAAAGGCATCTTACTAGATAGTCCTGTTTCCAGATACAATGACAACAAAGTGAGAGGCTCTGAGGCTTTGCACAAACACATATCCTATTTTCCTAGGGCATAAGGGTGCCTTCCATCCTTAGCATATCTGGCCTTACACATGTCCCGGCCACACTGCTGCTGAAACCTATCAAAAGAAACAAAACATATTTAAGGTGAAAGCTAAAATATGGAGTTACCTAAAGATGCATTCTTGAGAAATGTTCTTCCTCTTGGTGTTTGCAATAATATGGAAAAGGAGTGAATAAAGAGGTGAACTCCAAAGATAACTTCGTATCCCAAAATAAGAATCACCTTCCAATCGGGTTCAATCCCCAGCAGCTTCCACTTGATAAGACTGCTCACAGTCAAGACCACTTCCTTCATACAGAGCATATATCAAATTGCTTTGCTAAAACCACAGGACAAAGCAAACAAACCAAACAAGATTTATTTTGTTACATAGTTTAATTCACAGAAGTGTCATAATTTTTCCATTATGGGTTTGTACATTTATTTCATATGGCACTCAGCTGGAAGACTGAGACGAGTTCCCAAACTAACTCCTTGGGAAGCATTCTCCAGTTGTTTTCCAAAATTAATTCTGGATTTAGTGAATGCAACAGCTATTCCTTGAACACCTTAAGATGCATGCTTCCCTGCACCTTTTATTAATAACAATCCATATAAATGCTTCCCTTTTTGGTTTGTTTCTTGAAGACTTTCACCACTTCATTTTCAACACATTCATATTGTACACAATCACAGAAAATGAAAATAATTCCTTTCTGAAAGTTGCATTTAAGACTATTACCCTTTAGCTTGTAGTAGCTTATTGCACTTTTACAGCTTCTAAGCTTCACTGAGGGCATTACTTGCCAAAACAGAACCCTATTTTCTTACAGACCCATTTTCACCTCCTGTACTGTAATCTTCCAAAAACTCCTTGCCCACACCTTTCAGAAACACTGCAGTCGAACTGTTTTTCATTACAGCTTCCCTTACAATGGTAACAGCCTTTCCCCAGTGGTGACAGTCTCTGAACTCCCCCTATACCTCCCTTAATGGGATTTGCTGTAGCTGTGCCCACATCCACAAGCAGTGCAGTGACAGGAGTGGGGCCAGGCAGTAAGACAGGTCTGCAGACCCAACACCCACATGGGGTACATTTCTGGAGTTTTAGCTTGGAACAGCTCTGCTCTCACCACTCAGTCCTATAACACCAGGACAGCAGCTTCCACTTTAATTTCATGCAAAAGCAACTCAGCTTTCTTGATCCAAGCTCATTTCACAAGTCAAATCCAAGTGCAGCCTGTGAGAACAATCAGTGGATTCATTTCCAAAGTGCACTTCTTGTATAAATTAAAACAATTACAACACTAATGAAGATGCCTTCCCTGTTTCCCTTCCCCTACTCCTCTCTGATTTCTGGCCCTGTGGAACCTCCACAGCTCTCAGTTACATCCACTGACTCAAGCTCACTCTTATTCCTTCTCTTCTTTAATTTCCTGAATGTGGACATGAGTGTTTTCACATGTGACCACGCTCAGTCACTTCATTTCAGGACTTCCACCTTTCACTTCATCTGACAGTTTCAGAGGAGACTGTTTCTGACCAGTATCATCTCAATCCCAGGGAAGGTGAGGGAGCAAATTCTCACAGGAGCCATTTCCAAACATAATACAGTCAAGAAGATGATTTGGATAAGTCAGCTTGGATTGATGAAGGGGAAATGATGTCTGACCAACCTGACAGCTTTCCATGAGAAGGTGACTTGGGTCACCTTCTGAGACACAGCAGTGGGTACTGATTATCTTCGGCACCATCTCCTGTAACATCCTCAACACAAGGAACAGGAGGCTCCTGGGGCTGGGATCAGCCATGCACTGTCCTCTTGGAACACAGGCATCAGTGCTGTAGCCCAGGGGTACAGACTTGGCCACTGCTGTTTTAAATTCTCCATTTATGACCTGGACAATAGGACCAAGCTCATTCTCAGCATATATGCTGATGGAACAAAAATTCCATGAAGTTCTGCACCTGGGGAGGAATAAACCCAGACAGCAGTAAAAGCTGGGGGCAGCTGGACAGAAAACAAGTCTGCAGAAAACACTGGTGCTGCTGAGCATGAACTAGCAACACTTCCTCACAGCAAAAGCAAAGGGTCACCAGCATCCTTGGCCACATTAGGAAAAGCATCACTTGCAGGATAAGGAAGGTGATCCTTCCCTTCCACTCTAATTCTGGGCTTCCCAAATCAAGAGTGACCCATGCACTGGTGTGACACGGGCAAAGGGCCATAGAGATGATAAAGTGATTGGAACACGACATATGGGGAGAAGCTGAGAGAGCTAGGATTGTAAATCTGGAAAAGAGAAACACTCAGGACAACCTTATCAGGGTGTATAAATACCTGAAGGGTTAAAAAGCTGAAGGCAGAGTGTTCCCAGCAGCGTTCGGGGATGGGACAATAGGCAGTGGGCACAAATTAAAACACAGGAAATTCGACGTAAAAACAGGGGATGGAGTTATTTATTTTACTGTGAGGTGGTTGAACAGTGGGGAAATTGCCAAGAGAGGTTAAGTGGTCATCCTCAGACATTCCAAACCTGATGGAACACTTACTGACTGCTCTGACTGGCCTCGCTTTAAGTAGATGGGTTTGGACCACACCATGTCCAGAAACCTCCTCTAACCTCAAGTATTCTGTGATTCTTTGAGTCCCCTAAAACAACCTCAACAATTCCAGTTGTTCCTGTCCTGTTCTTCCTGCTTCTCTTTAAGTCTCTGTCTCGTCACAAATTCCTCCTCTAAAGAGACAACTATCAAGAGAGATATATTATTATTATATAGATTACTTTTTTTTTTTCAAACTGAGGTTTCCTTTCAGAGTATTGATACAGTTTAAGTTTTAGTAGCTTGAATAGTACAGACTGCCTAAGTCAGCATTGCCCCTTCTTCAGGTTCAGTGATCTTCACCTTCAGTGGCACTAATTTCTACAGCTTTTCCCAAGTCCTATATTAAAATTCAATGCACAAACCTACACTAGGTATTTCTTCTCACTTTTAAAAACTACTGCCATTGTCCTTATTGCTGCTCTGTATGATAAAGAACAAAGCAATGCAGCAATACAGCTTGAGTCGATCTTCTACAGCATGTCCAGGACTGTACAGACCTAATTACTGACAATCAGGTAACATGAAAATGAAAAACATGCATAAATGAAGGCCAAGTTCAACCGGCCCAAAAGAAAGATGCTACTGGACACTTCATATACACACTGGTTTCTTGGCATATTTTCATTTTCTTTTGCCCTGAAAAGAAACCTCATAAAACATTCACGTATCACTGTGCTGGAACTTGTGGTATCCTGTCATTATTTACACAACACCAGAGATGGGGAAGTACTTGAATATCACGGCTGATAGTCTGTTTATTCAAAAAGACATCTTAACTTGTTGAGAGTTTTACATATTTCCTTCATTTTAACTCATATGGTAAAACTTACCCAAGCAAATCTGTTACAATATTTATCCATGTGTTGCTCCATCTCTCTCCCATGCTTCTTTAAAGGTATTGTCCCTATCTCTGTAGTACTTTCAATCAAACTAATTACTCCATTTTACATTAAAAATATCCCATGTGTGACAAATTTAGGCTGCAGTGTCACTTAAAGGATGTTGATCCTCTAACAGTTTCTAAAAGCTTCTTCTAGGTGTCTATATAAATGAATCCAAACCTCAGTGGGAAAGAATTGCAGTGGAGTTTCACTTATGATACTAAAACCAAACCAAAATGATGCTGGAAATCCCAGTGAAATATATACAGGTGACTTGATTTTGGAGGCATAACACAGCTGCATTCCAAACTGATAATTTCCAATCAATGTTACCACTTCAGCCTCACGATCTTCACATATGCACCAATTTTCCCTCATTTCCCAGTGCCTACATTTCTCTCCCCTATCTCACTAGTCCAGACATACCAGCACAGTTCAGATTACTGCTTTGTGTTATTTTCCAATTAAAAAGGCGGAAATTGTTAACCTTCCTGAGCAAATTTCAGAAACTGCAGAATTTAATTTGATGCTCATGGGAAGAGAGATAAAAGACTGATACCAGTAGATATGTTAGAGAACCACTTGAGCTTTAACTAATTTGACTGGTTGTTTTGTGACTTGGCATCAGAAGAAAACCAATGGTTTTTCTATTACAGCTATTTTTAAGTGCATTTCAAAGGCGTTATTTTTGAAGTGTCAGTAAGAAACTTTCTCTACTATAAAATCACACAGTAAAACAAAATGCAAGGCCACCACCTTCTGTTACACCACCCACCTCACAGCTTTGGTTGGAACAAGGCTCTTCAGAAGCGGTCATACATTCAGTTATTAACAGAGGACAGCATCCACGCAGGATTTCATAATCTCTGGCCATTAGTTTTCCTTCTTGTTTCCAGCTCAGTGCTTGCTTCGAGGTATTTCCCCATTCCGTTCTCAGAGCTACACTTCATTATCAATGGTTCATACACACACTTACTCAAATAAACCTGCAAAAAGCTTTTAACTCTGGGGAGTGAAAAAACCCAGAAAGCTTGACCATTAAATTACACGATTACCTGGAGTCATTACTAAGAATGACAACTTCACCCATCCTTACAGCTGTTTTAAAGAACGTGTTTACAAGGAGCCCTTGGTAAGGTTGTTGCCTACAACAGACTGGAAAGCTGATCCTGTCGTCTGGAAGCCCCAAATGTAGCAGATACCATTTCCAAAAGCACAATGCTGGTGTCTGCATTAACCTGAAAACGATTCTTCAGGGTATTCCGTGCAGGACTGTCCAGAAAGCAATGCACCAAAGGTTCAGTGAGCACGAGGTACCTCCCTCTGTGGGTGTGGCAATGGAGAGAGCCCCAAACACAGGTCCACTGCTCCCAAGAGCACAGCTCAAGAGGCTACGGAGCTTTCAGCAGAAATACACTGCCTACAAAAACCTGCTGGACAGACTGTCACTGTAGGTACCTGAGCAATAAATGAACTCCAAACGGAGCACACAGCTCTCCAATCCAACCTGGCAGGGCTCACCTGAGAAATGATGAATCATTCCCTGCTACCAGGGACAACTGCAATGTGCTGATGATTTGAAATCTCTCAAAAAAGAAAGCTCTTTGTCACTTGCTGCTTGTACCTGCTTTAGCAAAGTGGATGGTGTAAGGCAGTTCCTGTTGATTAACTCTGACTCAGCTGTAGGAACAAGAACTAAAATTCTGACAGGTAACTTGCTACCAAGGTATAACTACACATATATTGCCCCATAAGAAAAATAAGCTGCTTCTCTGAGTATTCTTAAGCACCACAATCAAAGAAACTAGAACTGGAAATCTAGCATTTAAACCAAAATGAAGTAATAGTCCTGTATGCTGAATTCAACGTCATCCAAAAATAGAGGTTGCATCTTTCCAAACAAAATTATTTATTAGTAAAATAAAGCACACCAAGCCAAAAGATGTAATGGAAACTAGAATTTCTATGGGGGGAAAAAAAGAAGTATTGAGACTATTTAAGTTAACCCTGGTATCTAAAAGTCTACTAGAGGTCACTATCTCTCCCAGAACTGCAAACTGCTGCAAGAAAAATCTTGAGTTCCAGAGGAATCATCTTCATTTTTCTAATTGCAACAGAAAGTCCATTACCTGCTTCCTAGGAATCTTTTGCAAGTGACCAGATGGCAACATGTAATTATAGTCAGCAGTGGACAACACAACCATCCCAGCCCTGCAAAATCTGACTGCCTGCTACATTCCAACTCATGCCTCTCTGAAAAACAACACAGAAACTACAGGAAAAAGGTGGCTTAGAACTGTACCACTATTTCAATATTCTCAACACTTGCCTTAATCTTGGATTTTGTGGGGCTGTCCTAAAATTCCTTTGCCCTTTATCAGAAGGTAAAGTAGATTTCATAAATCTTGGGTTACCCAATGTGTCCAACTATAGCAATAAATGAAATCCTTGAATGAACTCTTTACATCCTAAATCTTCTGTATGAAGAACTGACAATAGCACATTAAGAAGAAAAAAAGAACAGGACCATCTGCTAACAACAAACAGGAATTGCACCCTTCAATTCCAAGAGACTCACCATACTGCAGGCATACAACTGGAAGCCCACAGGTCTGTGAAGAAGTTTAGAACTGGCTCCTAAACCAACATTAAACTAAAAAAGTGAGCCAGAGGCAACAGCAGCAGTCAGCAGTGCAGGTGCTGCAGCTATCAGGGGAGTGCAGCTGAGCAGTTCTCCCCCATATGGGCCCACATTCCCCTTTCCACTCCTGTCTCAGTCCTTCCCTTATCTCTGTGCCAATTCGAGTGCTAAACTGACAGTCACTGCCCTGTTCAAACTCAGCAGCTCCTCTGGAAAACAGTCTTGGGTCCCTGATAACTGCAAAACATTTTTTTTTAAAAATAAAATAGGTGTCCTTTGCATGTCCTGGCAAATGTTCTATGCAGGGAGAGCGATCCAGTGTGAATACACCACTGTACAGCCCCCCCCTTCATGGCTTTCCTGCCCATGCACCCAGTGACAAACCCAAAAGGAACCTACAGACTGGAGTAAAAGCACAGGTCCACAGGGTTATAATGCTGTGCAATGACCTTCTTAGACAGCAAAATATCCATCCAGATACAATGCCGGAGCCTAAACCAGGTAAGGAGTTCTGACAACAGTTCTTCTAAATTTTGTTCAGGCACTTTATCTAGTTTGTGCTACATCAGAACCTTACTGTGTTTGATTAGAAAACATGAAGGCAGAAATACAAAATACAAAGCAGAGTGTTTACTATTTTAAAAATAGGAAGTAAACTTTCAGAAAGCAAAGAAATCCCAGCTGTGACACAGGCTTTCTCTCAGAACAGATCCCATCGCTATCACTGCTGTCTACAAAGTCCCTCCTCTCTCACCTCCCACATCACCCACCCTGAACTGTGAATTTCATTTTGTTGGTGTCTTCTCCACTCAGTGGTACAGTTCACAGGGCAGTTTCCAGCTTCAAAGTGAAAAGGCATTATTCTGAAAGCATTTTCACCTCTAATATCCTCATCAGAACAGTATTATTTTGTTCACATCCCAGATGAAAGAAAGACATTGCTTAAATGTTATTTTTTGCTTTAATAACTCATGTCTTGTAATTCTGAGAGCCTGATAAAGAGCATAAAGGAAGGGAAAGCAACAAAGTCATGACATGCCACACCTCACA
Source organism: Margarornis squamiger (assembly GCA_035222235.1). Classification (NCBI taxonomy): domain Eukaryota; kingdom Metazoa; phylum Chordata; class Aves; order Passeriformes; family Furnariidae; genus Margarornis; species Margarornis squamiger. Next base: position 1,278,658 of record JAWWTY010000048.1, on the reverse strand, counting down.
GGGCTATGTGAAAAACCTTTAAACCATGGAGAATATCTAAATAAACCACCAGCAATGTCAACAGGTCTCCACAGAGAGCAAATTCATCTGCCCAAACCAGATTTCAAAACAGGGGTTAAATAGTGCACGGAAGAACAATGGGAACATTGCTGCTTTGCCAGAGCTTACTCATTGACCTGAACTAGATCTGGTTCAGGCAAATGTACAATAATGCAGCATGGCTCTAGAAATTGGTCATTTGAATATACAGCAAATGCCATGCTTGTAAAAGGCAAAAAGGATTCTGTTATCTTACCAACAAACTCAATTTGACATGCACAAAGTGGCACATGCCCATTACCTGCAGAAGAACTGCCCGTGGATCCTAGTGGTCCTCTCTGCCTTTAGGTGATTAACACTTAAATGGAATTAGAAGTGTGACACATGGCCAGTACTCACCTGAAAACATGGGTGACAGCTATTTAGTTTGGATAGCTATGGAAACTTTTAATATAGAGCGAGGTGGTCAGAGTGTTTTCCTAAACCTTCAGCATTTCCCTTTCCTTTGCTGTTATCATTATACACATTATTCCCCTTCAAACAGCTGGAAAAAGAAACTGCTTTCAAGACTTCACAGGCACTGGGTCAATGACAGACATTTAAGAACCAAAGCAGCTTTGTGATCTTTGAACTGGCCCTTCCAGCCCAAACCATTCTATGACTGATACAAAAAGCAAGTCAATGTCAGGCTGATATTTATCTTCTAAGCTCCCCTATTTTCTTTTTTCTCACTTTGTTTATAAAGTGCCCTTCAAATGCAGGGCTGCCCAGGAGGTCTCAACTTGAACAGAGAGGAAAGGGTGTTCAGGTAAAAGCTGAATACAGCGTTTTCCCAGAAGTTAGCAAGCCTGGTTAAAGATTAGGCCAAATACATTATCACCTTATGAGCATTTTTATATATTGATCAGCACATTTTTTATCTAGTCCCTGAAATTATATACTTACAGCAGTAGGAAATACACACACATACACAAGGCACACACATTTGTAGAGGCAAGCTCTATGTAGAGAAATTAAACAGTGATCCAATAATCAGTTAATTCAGATTCTGACAACCCAAAGCAAAAAAGCTTTAAAGATGAGGAATCCTTATACAGAACAAACTCACTCCATCTGGCTGCTTTGCTAAGAGATCAAAAGAGCAGCAGCTCATGGCACTGGAAGGGCAAAAAAATCAAGGTGTCAGAAAAGTACAAATGGAGTATTCAGAGCAACAGGTCTTAATCCATTAAAGTGCTTATGAAACCAGCAGGAAAAAAAGAAATTTGGGTATCTGAGCACTCCAAATCTTAAGAAAGAGCAATGATTATTAATACATAATTAAAAGACAGCTAGCACTGGGGACTGGAGCAGGCACTAAGGATGGATACTGATCAAAAGCATGTTAAAAATTAACAGAACCCACTCTTCTGTGTCTCAGTGCATCTCTTCAGTTTGCTCAGCATCAAGCCTTCCTTTGCTTCTCCCACTGTACAGGACAAGCAAAGCTAACAGGGGCAGTAAGTTATGAATGACTCGTCCAAGGAAAAGCTCCACCTCAGTTATGTGAAACTGAAGGAATCAGAGCCTATTTTATTTTTCAGTAAATGGACATGCTCCCAGTCACAAAATTTATATCCTTGATGGATGTTTCACTGCAAATAGCTATCCATTTGATGAATCAATCAGAACCAGGTTACAGACCTGTCTTACCATGTCTTTTTCTATTTCAAGACCATTTTCAACTGTACCTGATCTTTCTTTACTTAGTAATAAACTTCAAAAGATTATCAGCTATCCAGCTAACACGTAGAAAGAAAAAGTATGTCTAAAGGGTACTCTTGACAAGAAGCTACACCTATAAAGAACAAAAAACAGAGCACATGAAGACTTTATAGAGGCCTATATTAACACACTCCTCTTGAAGCTCCAGCTTCCATATCATCACCTACCAAATCCTGACCCAGAGAGCTGCATTTTTCAGGTAAAGGGAAGTCACCTAGCTTTCCCTTCTTAATTAGAAACAAGGTTCCACACTAGAAAACTTTCACAAGCCCCCAGAAGAGACCAGGCCTTTCCTTGCTCAGCACCTGGGTCTGAGCTCCAACTTTGGAATCGATGCAGATGCAAACATGGCAGTAGTTCTGTGCCTGACTGAAACAACAGGCCTCTTCCAGCAGCAGAGTGGAGAGTAGCTCGGGCAGGGGGGTGGAAGGCAGGAATTATCAGTTCCTAAATGGGAGGACTGCAATAAAACTTTTTTTAAAAAAAGAACAGCAACATATTGCCAAGTATGAAAAAGTTATTTGAATTACCAGTGCAACAAGATCTGGTATCGTGTTTCCTCAGAGCAGGGGGAAAAAAACCTGCTATGCTTTGGTATAGTAAAAGGAGAAATTCCAGGCATAACTTGAGAGCTGGTCATATGAAACAGGGCCTAGGCTTCTTCAAAATGCTTTTCCCAGTTTGTTGCAATACTTTCATTTCTGTTAAGTGTAATTTGCAATTCTTATGAAGAAAAAAGATCAATCCTTCAGCTTCAGCAACACTGCACTACAGTAAAACCTGAAAGCCAGCCACTTACACAAAGTGCCCAGATCTCTACTGCTTTACTCCCCAGAGGAGAGTGATAAAGAGCCACAACTACATTTCCCTCTCCAAAACATGCACACAGCTTTAGCTCGGGTAACAGTCCAACCAAGCCCAAGGACTGCCTAAAACCTTTAAAAATGCTCCATTTATGAGACAGTAAAAAGTAAATAACTGGAAAAACAGAATACTCCCAAGCTAGACTATAATCATAGCTTGTCTGCTTCCTCTTCTAAGGCGAGTACACACTTCAAAGGGCTTCTGCAGCTGGGCAAAGTACAGTTACAGCGAGGAACGGAGGCCAACTCTGCTCTGGGTTATGCACTTTCCTCAGGTGTCAGGGCACAAAGCAGTTCCTGCAACTAATGCAAGTACAGCACAATGACAAAAACCAACTGGATACCCAAAGAGAAAGGCTTAAACATAAACTCCACCAGTAACAGCACTCCCAGAAGCTTCACCATTACCATGTGTAAGGCTTCTTTCTTCTCTCTAATCCTGCAGGTTCTTTTCCTTGCTTTTAAGGAGAAAGAAAATTGCTTTTGCTGCATGAAAAGTACTTCAGTATGATAGAATACATTTAGCACTTTTTAAAAACAGGTTAAACTCACAAAAGGTGTTTGTTTAGATGTTATCAGTGACTCATAATGCTGTTAAAAAGCTTATCTATTGCATATATTGTAAAATAAGAGAAAACTAAACCTATTTTTTCAAGCAGTCTAAGGCAAGAAACAATAATTCAAACTCGATAAGAGAATCATGGCAGTGTACTACCTGTATGAGTTTATTTATTCTGTAGTTTACTTCCCCAAACCATTAGAAACTTAGAAACAAAGAAACATGATAAATTCAGGTCTGTTTCACTACAGAAGAAACAGAACTTTAGGAAGAGAGAGCAAACTGAGGGAAGAAAAAGAGGTGATGCCGCTTAACTAATAAATTCATATAAATAATCTTCCCTCAATCACTCTTAAGCCCCAAAATAACTTTAATCTGTAAGAAGCTTTCAAAGTTAGCTCTCAGAAGTCTCAGTTATTTTCCACTGCAACATCATCTTTCACATGTACTGTATCATTTCTTGTTTTAAAGACAAGAAAACCCACTTTGGGTTCAGAATGCTATGCACTATTCCAATAATCCCTTGAAGGTGAAAGCATTCAGTGTAATGCTGAAATGTCAGCTAAATCACAACTAAGAACGCACACTAGACCCAGCTCAGATTTAAACAGGTGCAGTGAATAGCAACGCAATTAAATGAGAACTGCTTTGGACTTTCACTTCAAGAAGATGGAAAAGAATTTAAATTCTTTTCTTTCAAAGAAGGTTTTTTTTTTTTAGCATTAAAATCCTCAGAACCAAAGACAGCTTGCAGTCATGTTTTGTTCTTAAAAACCTGTGCCTTTCCTCAGGTAAATACAAGCAATAGCTGGATCTACTGTCACACTCTGGACATGGAATGTCTTCTTACAAATATCAGTACAGATTTCTCTCCTTTTCACTTTGAAAAGGTTGAGTGGCAGGATAGCAGAGACCAAACAATGACAAACTTACTAAAATAAGCAGCAATATATTGGGAAATGATAGCTTAAAATATCCTGGTTTCCGAGTTCTTCAACTCCAACTGAGCCAAAGAGATAAGTTGTGCTGGGGATATTTCCTGAAGCGTCAAGGATAAAGGATGGCACACAAGAGACACCCCAAACGCTACACCTGCCTCTCTCTGCCTCACACATACACAAGTTCCCTTGCCTATTTAACACCACAAATTACAGCTACTAAAACAAGCTGGATTCTTGGATATCAGAGCAAATTAGACAAGTGCACCCTCAAACACCTTCGTCTGCTTTTACCCGGACACTACTGGCACACAAGGTCAAAGACAGCCTGCTCGAGAGCTGGGGGGTGGTTAATAGCCAGAACTTAACCGTGTTTCCAAAACAGAGCGGTGGCACCAGCGCTGCCGTGTTTACAAGAGGGCACAGAGCTGGGGATGCCCCTCCAGCTAAAGTCAGGCTGGAGTGCAGGGACACCCTCCTGAGGCACGGCCGAGACAAAGGCACCGAGCCGAGCCCCCGGCACAGGGACACACACACACTCACTGAGACACACACACAGAGACACACACACACACACACTGTCACAGAGGGACACACACACGCTCACTCTCACACACACACACACTCACACACTGTCACACACACTCACAAACACAATCACTCACACACACACACAATCACTCACACACACACACTCACACATACACACTGACACTATCACACACAATTACACACTCACACTCACAAACTCTCACTCACACACTCTCTCACACACACTCTCACACACACTCTCACACACACTCTCACACACACTCTCACACACACTCTCACACACACTCTCACACACACTCTC
>JAWWTY010000048.1:1229180-1255538 GCA_035222235.1 Margarornis squamiger | reverse complement strand
TGTTGTGTAGTGGGAGGCGTAAGGAGATAATGCGATCGGAATGACCTGTTGGCAAATTTTCAAGTTTGGAGGCAATGGAGTTTCTAATCATGAAGCCAACTCTTGAAAGGTGACTTTTGGTTTTGGGTTTGCCTGACCAATAGAGTGTGTAGCCGGCGCCCTGTTCTTTAAGACTGCCTTCCTCACGGAGACGGACTTCACTGAGAGCAGCAATGTTGATGTTGAGTTGTGACAGTTCATGGGCAATTAGAGCAGAATGACACTCAGGACATCCACCATCCGCAGTATCAAGCATGGTTCTGATGTTCCAACATGTGACTGTCCATTTGGACACACCTCTGGAGGCAGGTGTATGCCTTTGACCCTTGGTCTTTGACTGCATCAGAAGATGCCCGCTGGCTGGATTAGCCAACTGGGTGAAGGGTGGAGACGAGCTTTGTTTAGGCCACCTTTTCTAGGCCCCTCTCCATGCAGAGCAAGCAGTGCTTTCCTTGAAAAAGGCTGCTTGGTCATTCAGGATGCTGTCGAACCAGACTGTCATCTCTGGGGTCAGTCTTGAGCAACCAGTGTCCTGAACCGCCTGCATGCAGGGTTGGGGCTGCGGCTTCCAGTGCACCTTATCACCTGCCGTTTTGCCCCTCATCTGTTGCTACAGGCTTTGCAAATGTGGGTGAACCCTTAAAGACTGCGCAGTGGATTTTTTAGGTGAGGCACAGCATGCGTGGAACTGGCCCCACCCTTTACTCCTAAGGTTCATCTGCCAGGGTCTAGCGAGCTTGGACGGTGGCATATCCATCTATGAGAAGGATAGCCTTACAGGGCTAAGCGAGCTCCATCTGCCTGGGTTTGGAGTTAGAGTTGTCCTCCTGGGATGGTTTCCAGGAGGCTAGCAAGCTCATCCTGCCCGTGGACACACTTTGTCTGACCATTCAGTTGAGACCTGACTAACATGAAAGACCCTACCAGAGGCACATATCACTGCCAGCACAGCTCTCAACCTCATAAGGGCGTGCAAGCTTCTCCCCCACCACAAGGGGGTGTCCGTGGAGAAATCCCACTGGGTTACACTCAAAAAAACCCCACCTGCTGAGCCCTGAGTCCTCTGTACTTTTCCTGCTGTGGCCAACTGTGGCAGAGGTTGCATACACATATTGGGCAGGACATGCTGCCTGCAGCTCACAGGAGGGCAGGGAACTACAGACACTGCAGCCATCAGAGCAGGACCCCTGGACAAGCTGCCACGCGTCCCACACAGCTCCAGTGCCACAATCTCTCCATTCCCTGCTCCCACATCACCTGGAGATGCAAGCAACTTACCAGTTTAATCAGCTCTGCATTATGGCCAAAGGGAGCTCTGTCTACATCCCTGGCCAGCATGGTCAAGATGCAGCTGAGGTTGGAGGCCTGGCTCCACGTGGAGTGGAAGGGAGCAGTGATGTAGAGTAAGGACATTCCATTGCTCCAGTGTAGGACTGAGGAAGCTGGGCTGGATGGGGATTGAGAGCAGCCCTGCAGGATGCATCCAGACCTGCAGGTAAGAGGTATTGCTGTCCCTTCTCCAATGACAGACACTATAGGCCAGGGGGAACAAAACAGCCCATGAGAAGGCCAAAAGGGGAGCCAAGTTCCTTCTGTTCTAGTCCATTCTGCTGAGTCACCAAGTCTGTGGTTATGTGATTGCAAAACAACCCCCTATTTCAAAGGATGGAGAGGAAGACATTTCCCCATCAAGTGACCGGAACTAAGAAAGAGAAACAAAAAGTCCTAAGAGCTTTTCTTCCAGGGTCTGCAGGATCCTGAGACCAAGTCACCACGGGGGCACAGCTCTGGGCATGTGACTGGTTCAACTATCCCAGCCCTGCAACTGTGTCTGCAAAAACCCAAGCTGTGGGACAGAAGGTGGCTTGTGGCAACGAGGTCTTATCAGGACCCACAAGAAGCCACCCAGCTGCTTAGTGCCTTCAGCCAAAGCTTTCCTCTGAAGAAGCCCTGCTGAGTCGAGTACTGAGAGAGCCAAGAGGAATATGATGCTCTCTGTGACCCATGTGCTTGCCTTTGGTGAGTGCCAGAGGTTGTGTGGGTTCCCAGGGGGTGGCAGGAGGCATCCAGAGACTTCACAGAGATCTTACACAGCTGCTTCTCTTGCAGGTGCTTGGCTGGTGGCACAGAGCAAGGCTACACCAAGTGAGTATCTTGAGGTAGTAGTTGGGGAATTTGAACACATCTCTGATTCCCACCCATCTCCCAGGGCTCTTCTGCAGCCCCACAGAACAAAACTCACCCTTGTGTGGAGATGGGGCCCGGAGGCTGTCCCAGGCACACGTCAGGGCAGCTGCTGGGGGCTCCCTGTCTGTCTGGCAGCATCTCTCTCTCCCTGAGCAGGTGCCCCCACAATCTCCATCTTCCTGAAGCCACCCGGGGTGATCCCACCAGGAGGCTCTACCACCATCTGCTGCAGCTGCCAGTGTGGCAATGGGAACTTCATGCTTTACAAGGACGGTCACCAGCTCCATACCCTGGAGCAGACTGGCAGCAGGGCCGAGTTCTCTATCTCTAATGCCACCTACAAGGACAAAGGTACCTACAACTGCCATTACCTGGAGGGAGGCACTGTGCTGGCTCGCAGCGATGACCTGGATGTCATAGTGACAGGTGAGGGATGTGCTGTTACCCCTTCCCATGGGGTCACACACCCTAGGCGCAGACCAGGATGCATGCAGGCACTTGGGTTCCCTATCCACATGATGGGCAGCGTTTTTCTCTTCTTCCTTGGCTTGGAGAGGTGGGGACCTTTGTCTAAGCCAGCTGGTCGGCTCATGGAGATCTTGATGGCTCCTGGCACCACGTCAAAGCCCTGTATGTCTTCTCATGCCCTCTCCTCTCCCCCCAGGGATCCGTCTCCCTGGACCTGACCTCTCTGTTGTGCCTGGGCATGAAGTGACTGCAGGAGCTCAAGTGATATTCCGTTGCACCACCACACACCCCAGTACTGGCTGTTTTCTGTACCTGGAGGGCCAGATCCGAGCCCAACTTCTCTCAAGGGAACAAGATGACTACAACTTCTCCCATGTGCAGAAAGGTGACAGGGGTCGCTACAGCTGCCAGTGTTTTACCAGGAATGCTTCAATAGAATGGTCTGCTGTCAGCAAGACCCTGGATTTGGTGGTGAGAGGTGAGACATCCCCCCAGCCACATCCTGCTCTTCTCTTTCTCCCTGCAATCTGTCACATCTGGGGGAACTAGAAAAGAGGAATTAAGGGAGAAAAGTGGCTGTAAGAGGGGTCCAAGCAGAGGATTTCAGCTTCTTTCAGCGTTTTGAGCCTGGTCAGCTCCTCAGAGACACTGTAGATGACCTACAGTCCCTCTAGACACAGGGTTGCTAAGCTGGCATTTGGGGGTAAGAGTCAGGGGACACTATCCCTGCACCTACCAGCTTTGAGGACAGTCATATGTCTTGCCACAGCTCAGTGGCACTGTCTGGCTGGCAGTGGCAGCTGAGGGCCACCTCCATGTTCCTTTCCTCCTTCCCATCTTTGGTGCCACTGGGTGGGGTGAGAGGCATAGAGGGTGTTCCAGGGTTCCAGGAGACAGGCGTGTGGGTAGTAAAGCTGACAGGAGCCCATGGGGCTCCCCTTGCTCCCTGTGAACTTCCCTTTATCTCTCTTTAGCCCAGGAACTCCCCAGTGTGTCCCCTTGTCCTTGTATCTCTTTGCCCTCAGGGTCCCGAGGGCCTCCTTGGATGCCCTGCTGTCCCCATGGGAACATTCCCTTGGTCTGGGATCTATCGGGGACCTCCTCCCAGGGGCCCCCAGAGACCGTCCTTTTCCCTCCCTTGCAGATTACACGCTGTGCAACGCGGTGCGCCTGGTGCTGGGGGCCGGGCTGCTGGTGCTGCTGGGGCTCATCACGGCTGAAGCCACGCGAAGCCGCTGCTGCCAGGGCGGGTGCGGGAAGGCCCACCCGCATCCCGCACCCCGCATCCCGCAGGAAGCGCTGCCCTGACCAGGACCAGTGCGGGAACACCGGCATTCCCGCGCCTCGCGGTGGGATAAATAAACCGTTCTTGTCGCTGTCCCTGCCCCTGTTCCCTGCCACTGCCCCTGTCCCCTCTGTCCATGTCCCTGTCTATGTCCCTGACCCCTGCTCCTGTCCCTGTCCCCCTTTCCCCTTTCCCCTGTCCCTGTCCGTCCCCTGTCTCTGTCTCCTGTCCCCTGTCCCCTCTGTCCCTGTCCCCTGTCCCCATCCCCGTCCCCCGTTCCCGTTCCCGTCCCCGTCCCCGTCCCCTGTCCGCTCAGGGGTCCCAGAGGGGACCCGGCTGCACACGCAGAAGGGCGGGGCGTGGGGCGGGACCCAGACCCGTGAGGCGCAGTGACCACTCCGGCCTCGCAGTGACCGCCGAGGTGACCCCCTCCTCTGCGCTGACCCCTCCCACTGCACAAAGACCACTCCACTGACCTCTCCTGCCACACAATGACCACCCCGGCCACGCAATGACCACTCACGTGCAGTGACCACTGTACTGAGCTCTCTGATCGTGCACTGACCATTCCCATTGTCCCACTGCACAGTGACCACTCCTGCGGCACAGTGACTGCTCTTGTGGCACAGTGACCGCTCCCACTGCACAGGCCTCCATTGCTCACATTCATTTATTATTTTAAAACACTGACAAAACACATCACACCATCATCTATATATATAAATTTACTTTTGCACCACTATAAATTTATATATATAGGGCCTTTAAAACTGTACACTCAGGACACACAGTTCTGGAATAGCTGCACTGGCTACAACAAAAGGATTTTCATCATGAAAACACAGAAAGGCGGCGCCGATATCAAAAACACAGAAAAAAAAAATTAAAAAAGAGTGCAAAATGAATGAAAGTGCAAGAAGTTTCTGTTATCATAATCACACTCTTTCCACAATATGCTCCCCCTTTTCCCCTCCAAGGATGAGGAAGGCTCAGGCCCCCGAGGGAAGGGCTGAGCTGGAGGAATGGAGCCAGGCTGCAGCCCTCCTGTCTTTCCCTCTGGGAACCAAGAGACTCTGTCCTGGACGCTGAGGAGTGAGAAACAGGCCAAGTCACATCCCTTTCCCAGCTCCCTCCTCTTCTCCAATACCCTCATCTCACTCATGGCCCCAGATGTGTCTCTGCAGGCAGCAGCTGCCCTAAGCCCTCAACCCTCCTGGGCAATTTGGAGGGTTTTTTCTTTTCTAAAAGTGATTGTGATCACCGTGGAAATCAACAGAGGAAGGCAAGGGTGGGCAGCTGTGCTCTGGCAGGGCAGGCACAAAGCTTTCTGAGCTTCAGGGTGGCTACTCCCATGGAAACAGAGACCTTGGCTCACACTGTCTCAGTGCTGCCTATTTCCATGGGGAGGGAGAAATATTTTCCCCAGAGGCTCCAACTGCTCCCACGCACCCAGAGTCAGTCACAGATTAGCCCCCACAGAAGAAATCCCATGTCTGAGGCCGGAGCATGTGGTGGGACCTCTCTCATGGCTCCAGCTAAGCCCTGCCAACACCAGCCGCAGGGGCAGAAATGGCAGAAACATAGGCTTGGGGGCCTCCAGTCAAAAAAACATTTTACTTCAAAAATTCTTCATTGACTTAGAAATTTTGGCTGCAGTCACAACTCTCAGAAAGGCCCCAGAGAAGAACCTGTGGGCCAGACCCAGACCCACTGTCCTCTCTGGCTTCTTAGTGACAAGCAGTGAACATCCTTGTGAGGAATCTTGTCAAGCAACAGGGGAAGGACGAAAAACTTTGATGCTTCTGCCTTGGTCACAGCTGTCCTTGATGGTTCCTGATGGGGGACTCCCACTCAGTGTTCTGTGGGGATGGAGGACTTGCCACGGCCAGGGGTGCAGCAAACTGTCCTTCTCCTGGCTTCCCTGCTGGACCAGGGACAACTGCTCATGGAGGACACATCGCTCAAGACCCTGGGACAGGCACCTGCTGCCTCCGTAGCCACAGAGACCACCACCCTAAAACAGCAACACATCAACAGCAGGGGAATGGCATCACAGTACTCCCACAAACACCCATCCACATGCACACACATGATGCTTTGGGTTTGGTTTTAAAGGACACAAGAAGGTTCTAAGTTTTAACAGTAAATAGCCCTTGACCACCTACAAACCCTGTAACTCCCTCACCCAGATGAATCTAGCAGCTTTGTACCCCAACAACTGAGTGAACCCGAGAGGCTGATGAAGTGATGCTTGATTCCACAGGTGTGTGACACAGACCCTCACATCTCCCATTACTCTTCCAGTGCAGCTGGTGTTCCTGACAGCTGCTCCCTATGCAGAGCTCAGACCCAGCAGAGACCTGGACTCCAGCTGTGCAGACAGAGCCCCCAGCCAAGGGGCAGCATCCCGGCAATCCTGTTCAGTTTGTGTCCACTCTATACAAGGCAGGTGAGGAGAGCCCAGGTCAGGTGGTGCCATGGCTGGCATAGTGTGGAGAAGCAGCTCTGCCTGTTTTGCTTGTGCCCAGGCAGAGCACGGCTTGATTGCACCCAACAGGAGAGCAAGAGCTGGTGGTGCTGGTTGTACCCAGCCTTGTGGGCCAGCCAGGGCTTGGCTCATGGCTCCTCTTCCCCTTCAGCAGGACCTTCTGAGGTCGCCATCACCTTTGCTCTCCTGGGCAGTCCCGTGAGACACAAGGCTCTCCATCCTTCATGCTAGTTTCAGATCTGATGCCTGGGGTAGCAGGTCCTCTCCCAGCACCCTGGGACAGTGTTTAGCCCCTTTCCCAACAGGAGGAAGAACTTCACAAGTAGGAATGGAGAAGATGGAAACAGGACGCTTTTGTAAGACATTTCCTTGTAAATTCAATAGTCACGTCCAGTGCCAGGGAGCCTTTTCATTACCAATCACACCTGGAGAGGTCTCAGCATCACTCACAGTCTCACAGCCAAAGGTCCCAGGGCTCCTCCTCTCCAGCACACACTGGCCCAGAAAGAGACTCTCCATCAACTGAAGAGATCAACTCCAGGACCATTAACTGCAGACAAAGAGTGGTTTGGGGAGTGACTGTGGAACTCAGAGACACACACAGCTGTTCCTTCCCACTCTCTCTCTCCACAGCTTGTCCCACTGCAGTGCTTGAAGAGATGGAAGGACATAAAAAAGGAAAACAGAGGGAAAGCTGGCTAAATCAAACCCAAACATTGACAAAGCAAAGACACAGACCAGTTGCGAGTCCTGCGTGATAAGCAAGCGGCAGGTCTTTCAAGAGCTGGTCACATGTGACCCCAAATATTCAATAACAAAGAGCCAAAATGCTACATTTCCATGGGAAGCCCTGAACAGGCTGACCCAGGTATGACAGTGGCTCTCAAGGCAGTGCTGCTCCAGGACATCTTGCTGGTGCACTTGCTGACATCTCTTCATCCGTATCTTTGAACACTGGGAAAGGGAGAGAAATTCTTTTGCTACTGGTATGTCATTCTTTGGAATGGGAAAGAAAGGACGTGGTACGGGGATCACATTGGTGCAGACTGTGGAGAGCCCTTGGGTAGGTGGCCATCCTCCAGCACTGTACTGCCACCCCCCTGCTCCAACAGCTCCCACAGGATGATGGATCACAGAGAGCAGCATGGGTGCTGCCAGGAGGCACAGGAACTTTCCAAGGACTCCCAACCATGTTGGCTTTCCTGGCTTTGCAGCCCTAGCCCTCTTGGCCTCTCCTCCCTTACAAGGGACAGCATTACATGAGAATTCCCAAAGTGCCTGTGCCACTGTCGAAAAGCTGCTACATTTCAAAAAGGAGAGAAACAAACCAGTTAAGTGCTGGGTTTCTTTTAGCTCTGCAGGTAAGGGATCCAAGGACAGCAGAAGATCTGGCTCTTCATACAGCATACCCTATATGCCTTGTGAGGGCAATCAGTGGGGAGAAGACAGCTTGGCAGGATCGAGTCAGCCAACTCAGGAACACCTTCAGAGGTGACAGTGGATCTGCCTATGGAGTAATGGATGCTTCTTGTCCTTGACAGCTGTCTCCACTCTAGCGAACCTTGGTCCTAATACATGGACCAAAGAGGGCCTGACTCTCCTTTGCAGAGGATTCTTAATTGCTGTGAGAGGAACAAGTTATCCAAGCATTCTTTCTCCAGGAGAAGTGCTGGACAAAACAGTCTGAAGCACAAGAAACGGAGCCTATTCTGCACGCAGCCAGCCCTGGCCCCACAGGGCTGTGGGGCTGCTGCATTACAGGAATGAGGAACAAAGCACAAGTGCTGGTCATGGGCAAAGCAGCAGCCAGGACACCTGATTCCTGAAGGGGCAAGAGGTGGCTGCTGGTTTCCAGTGCAGCAAAGGGGCAAAGCAAAGTCATCATCTGGCCTTAAAAAGGGAAAGTCAAAAGAATTCAGAAAAAAATGCAAAATGAGAAGCTCCTTGGGAGTGTCCCTCAGAAATGGTGTCAGCACAAGCCCCACCAGAGGCTCATAGTGAGATAAAAACCCAAACCTCTCTCAGCTGCTGAGCAAAGGCAAGAACAGCCTTTCAATGGGTGCTAGCACAGACGCAGGCAGTCAGTCCCTTCCCACGTCTGGGTGAGTGGAGTAGTGGTGTCAGTCCCCAGCTGTTACAGCCTCCACAGTGCTCCCTCATCCCTCAACACCTCCCTGAACCGGTGCAGTCACAGGAGGACATGGGGGCAGCTGTGATGCCAAGACAGGCCAGTCCCACGTCCACCCTCCCTGCAGTCACCCCTAAGACCTGGGGTCAGCCTGTACCCAGTGCTGGAAGAGAAGGGCAGTGTGAAGGGAAGATGATGGGAGAGGGAGTGGTAAAAGAGTGGAGATGTGGCATCTGAAAGTACATGAGCAGGACATGACAGACTGTGGTCAGTTGGGTGAATCTCTGTCCTGACCAGACAGTTTGGCAGCACCAGTGCTGATGGAGGGTCCCGACTGGGCTAAGAAAAGTCACTTTAAGGTGTCATCAGCGTTCTTGAACATGAGGATAGCATTGTAGATCTTGAGTGCTGGGCCCAGCTTCACACTCATAATCTTGACGATGTCAGCCTGCGTCAGCAAGAGGAATGCCTCGCCATCAATCATCTGGGAAGGAGAGCAGGAACAAAGGCACTCACCAAAAACCCAGGCTGGCATTCCTAGGGACAGCCAGTACCAGCATGACCTGAGAATCTGCACAGTCCCACTAACAGGTGATCCCAGGGAGCCAGGCAGGGGCCACCAACAGCACTCCCACACTGCCCCAGATAAACCACAGCTGGAAGCTTTTGTGCCCAGGAACAGGGCAGAGGGGGAAAGGCCCCTCCAGGAGCTGTCCCAGGAGCTGTCCCAGGAGCTCACACTGAAGCCAGGCTGCGATTCTGCACTGGAGCCCAAAAGAACAGAGACAGCAGGCAAACACTCATCCATTCCCTGCTCCAGGTCCTGGCACACTTGGGGGCTGCCCCCAGCTCAGCTTTGCCTGCCTGAGCATCCTTAAAGCACAGGGGCCATTTACAAACAGGCTGGGACAATGGCTTTACCCAGTGTGCCCAGGATCAGCCTGCCCTGGGTGCCAGAGCCACTCCCCACACATCTGTCCATAGAGGGGTCCAAAAAAACGACAGCTCTGGTTGACAGACAGCAATGCCACCCAACCACTGTACTGGTGAGTGGGTGCAAAGGTGGGAGGATGAAAGGATGAGGAGGAAGCAGCTTCCCTCGGGAGGTGATGGTGCTATTAAGGCTGCAGGACCATCCTCTTCCCACCCCCATCCTAATCTCTCTCCATGCCAGGAGAAGAGGGCAGCACAGCTCCTTGGGTGTTAGCACCTCCCCTCCTGCCCTGTATCTGCACAGCCAGACAGCTGCACACTTGAGTGCAGTGGGGCTGCAGGGTGGGGTCACTGCCCCATGCTGGATGCGCCCTCACCATCCAGCAGCAATCCACTCCAGGAAAGCCACTGGCAAATTCCTCCCAGCCCTGTTGGCAAACTGTCCTTGGATGCTTGCTCTCATCCTCCAGCCCTTCTCACCTCATCCTTGAAGAGCTTGGCTTGGTCCTCACAACCCGTCAGAGTCTGAACAAAGCTAAACACCTTGAAATAAATGGAGAAAAGGATCAAGACAGAGCAATAGCTCTGGCTGGAGACTCTCCTGAGCCCACACCCTCACTGCCACTGAGGCATTTTGTGCCCTGTAAGGTGCCATGTGGCTGTTGGGGCAAATGCTGTAATTGCTTCACCCTCCCATGCTCAGAGCCCACCCCTGGACCCAGGCACAGACACTGTCCTCTGCCAGCCCCAGAGCAGCAAATGCTTCATCGGCTTCATCTCCAACAAGCACCTACAGCACAGCAAGAGGATTCCCACCGAGGGGCTGGGGCAGTAGAGGGGCACACAGGGAAAATCAGGCAATTGCTAAGGTTGGCAAAGCCCTCTGGGATCACCAAGTCTAATCATTAACCCAGTACTGCCAAGAGCACCACTAATCCATGTCCCCAAATGCCACATCCACACCACTTTTGGACACTTTTAGGAACGGTGACTTCACCTCTGCCCTGGGCAGCCTGTTCCAGTGCATGAGATCAGGCAGGGCTGGCTGCTGGGGGTGGTGCCAGAGCTTCTCCAGCTACTCAGGCCTTAAGAGGGGCCATCACAGACGCCCAAGAAAGTGAATGAAGGTGACGATGGAGAATTTGAGGTAAAGATTTCTCTTTCAGACAAAACAGGCACTGCTTATCTGCAGAGTCTGGGCTTTAATTGTTTAATTTGGCAAAGGTGAAACTTTGAAAAACTGTAACATCCTAAATGAAGAGACTGCTGCTTGTCTTCACCTGCCTGCCCTGGGCCTGGGGGAGAGTCATACCAGAACCTGGTTGTTCTGCATGTGCTTCCCAGGAGCTGCCCTCAGGGCTCGTGCCCCCCACTAGAGTGTCCAGTGGACCATCTCCTCACTAGCCCTGTGGAGTGACCGCTGAAGCCTCTGTGTACCTAGTGTGTCTGCCATGGTGCTGCACAGTCAGGCAGGTTCTCCCAGCCATGCCAGCAGGGCAGGGGCCAGCATGAAGTGTTCCAAACCACCTCACCTCATCAATGGTCCACTTGGCCACCGTGGTGGCTGTGATGCCAGCCACCCCTGGCAGCAGCTTGCAGTGCTGCTCCCAGCACAGGGACAGGGAGCGGTCGGGGTGAGCGGACAGGGCGGACATGAAGAGAGACTGGTGCATGTTGTCTGAAGAAATAGCTGGGGATAAAAATACAATATGTAATATGAGGTAGAAGGACCAGAACATTCCATCGTATCCTACAAGCCTTGGGGAGAGCCTTGCTCAGGGTAGGGCCAAGGCCTGGCAGCAGATGGTCTGACAGGTCCAGGTATCAAGAGCTACAGGTTGTCCCTTGATTTACGAGGATATCAGTGTATCCAAGTGTTCACTTTAGTGGGGTTGGGTATAGAAGTTTAGAGACAAGCTTGGCTTTGCTTGGTTCTCACCACCTTCAATCATTCACTTTCCATACTGAACTAAGTAAAATTTAACACCAGAATGTCTTCCCATACAATCCAGTTCATTTCACGTTTTTAACAGAGGTTTTTGCTCACTCTCTGCTCCAAGGAGTCAAGGATGGCTCCCAAGAAAAGCTCCTCTTCTTTCACCTCCAGCACTGGGGTAGATGGCCCATGGTAAAATGAAGACTGGCTGGGATAAATGTCAGGCATCTACCTCTGTCAGGCATCAGAACTAAACACCAAGCAAAATGTTCAGCATCAGTTTCTGTGTGGCAGAAATAATTTGGCATTTCACAACCACACTGAAATTTTGGGGCTTAGCATCCCATTATCCCTGTGTGAAGAGGACAAAGCACCAGAAAATACACTGCCATAGAGAGGGCTCTAATTCCCTGCCCTAAAGCACTTGAAGATTCAGACATAACCCAAGCACCTTGCTGAGGAAGCTAACAGAGCTCTGATATGAGGCAGGGATGTTCCTTGTCGATGATCAACTCTAGCACTCGAGCACAAGCCCCTCACTGGGATGGACCTGTGTGGCCAGACCTGCCCCCAGCAGCCACTCCACACTGCCCCAGCTCCACCAGCTTTGCCCTGCAATGACACTGTGGCAGAGGACGGCACTTACTCTGGAAGTCTTCCTGCTGGATCTTCCGGTACTTTGGAGGTCGCCCTCTAAAGAGACAGGAAAACTGATGTCCAGCTGGGCTGGGACTGGCCCAAGGGCCCCCCTCCACACCACACAGAGCAATGCTTCAGCAGTGGGAGCAGGGATTACCACTTGGACCCTCACCCAAAGTGTTGACAGCTAAAGACAGAAAATGTGGGAAGAAAAACCAAGAGAAGTGCCCAATAGAGCTGAAAGGACCAAGGCCATCTATCAGCAACTGTGCTGCCCTGAGGTCAAGGGGCCTCTCTGGCCTGGTCATCCCTCCCAGGGTAGGCAGTGGTGGCACAAGCGCCCTGCACGTGGCTCACTGGCTGTACCCCTACCTCCCGTGGTGCCGAGATTTCTTTCGCTGAGGGAAGCCCATCAGGTTCCTCTTGCGAGTCGAGGCCTCAGTGTCAGACAAGTCAGCCTTCAGCCTGCCCTGGTTCTTCTCTGCCAGTGGGCACCCTGAGAGGCAGTAATGGGCCGTGAATCTCCCCGTCACATGTCCTGACCCATCGCAGCCCGGCGTGGGGCACTTCCTAGGGAACAGAGGGGAGACAAGCGTTGGACCCAGCTTGGAGCAGCGTGGGGCCACAAGCCAGCAGGACCACCCTTCTGCCCCCAACCGTGGGCTGCCATAGCCCCGGTCATGGAAAGCAGAGTAAAGATATGCTGACCAAATTCCTGGGTTAAGGGCACTGGGTGCTTGGGCAGGGCACACCCAGTTCCTTCAGGTACAAGCTCTTGTTCATCTGCCATCCCAGCAACCTGTGCAAGTCACCATAATGCTGAACAAGCAAGTTATTTGGGTTCACATCTTCCCTTTCTTGACCCCACAGGCATCCAGACCAGACTCAGAATGAGCAGGAAGCAAGTGTCATGAGCAAGACCAGTAGAGAAACTTCTGAGAGGCAGACCTGCCTTGTGCATCCTCATGGATACTTCACCATACTGGCTCCTCCTGACACTAGCCTAGCACTGCGGTTGGCACTAGACTCAGCCCCTTTTCCCCTGGAAAAGGTCTTGCAAGTGACTGCCTGAGCTGGGGATGCAGTGTTCCTTCTCAGGACTTCCCAGCTCAGCCTCACAGTGAAAGGCACCCATGAGGGATGGGAGGAACAGTGTCCTTACAGCTGGTGTCAGTAAACAGCATCTTACAGACACTGTCCTCTCCATAGCCTATAGGTCCCCACAGGTAGATGGGGACACAGGGCACCCCGAGGGACTCTGGGTGCCACAGGACAGGAACAGGAGAGGCTCACACAGGTTACACCAGCTGTAAGCTCCATGCTGCCTTGGGGCCCGTCCTGGGGAAAGCAGGGGTCAGAGACAGTGATGGGGTAGGTGCAGGGCAGGGTTGGATGATGGTGAGGGTGACATAGGAAGAGCTGGCATGGACTGGCAGGGAAGCTGTGACCCTCTGAGCTATGCTGGGGAACTCACCTGTGGTGAAAGCTGTACTTGGAGCTCTTGGTGTGAGGGATGCTCTTGCAGCCAAGGGCTGGGCAGCCTGCATGGGCAGAGGAGGCTGGTTCCTTTGGCCCTAGACCAGGAGGAGAAACAGGAGAGACACTGTCATGGCTGCAAGCCTAGGTAGAGACAAGGCCCTAGGCTCCCTGTCTGCACTAAACAGGGACAACTTTTCCAACTGACAAATCCATGGAAAGGTCTTTCCTCCCTGCCCATCCATGGCCAGCACCTGCTGTCCCATTTCTGTGCAGGCAGCAACGCTGGGAGTCTGATGTGTTCATGCCCTGCAAGGAGGGACTGATGCAGGCACAGGACTTACTGAGAGGAGGCTGCAGTGGGTGTCCAGTTTTTGAGCACCAGCCTATGGGGTGGATGTCTGGATGATCCGCATCAATCCAGAAATCATAGACGTGGCTCCAGCCATCAAAATGAATCTAGGAAAACAAGTAGAGAGGTCACCCTTCGAAACTCAGGACACGTTCCTGAGGATCTCTGGAGCTCTCCAAGTTGACAGCAAGCAGTAGGGTAAAGCTGAACCACAGCACAAGGCTCTCCTCCACTCCTGGAGCCAGGCACTGGGACCTGCCAATCTCTGCACGGTGGATTTCCACAGACCTCCACTCTCAGTGAGCTGGGAAGGGCAGGAGCAAGCCAGCACAGTGCCCGGACACAGGCTCAGCACTGATCCTCCAGCACCCACCTTTATCCTGTGATCTTCCACATCCTCCACACTGGCCACGCGGATGAAGGAAGGAGTCCTCCTGTCCACTGCCTCCAGCTTCATGTTGACCAGGAAGCCATGGGGTGGGCGCTGGAGGAACCCAGGTCAGCGGGGAGCAGGGCCATGCTTCAGGCACCTACACCCCTCGGCAGCTTTCTCAGCAGTGTGTGTTCCTCAGTCCCAGTTTCAAGCCCTGGTCTGGCTGGGGAAAAGCCATCCCAGATCACAGTGGCAACAGGAGAGAGTGGGAATAGGCATCCTGAATCTGACCTGTGCTTTAACAAGATGGGAAAGCTGTGCTCCAGAGAAGAAGGTCTCTAAGAGACACCTTTTTGGGATCTGTATTGCAACCACATTTGGTTGGATGCAGCTGCTGGTGGTGCAGTCTGAGACAAAAACTAATCAAGCAAACCTAAATTATTTCCCTTTACCCAGCTTCTGTCTAGTCAAAGGGATGGTCATATTTCTCATTTTTTCCACTACTTGCCCTGACTTCTGAACCTAGAGTGTAGATCCAAAGCCCAGGCCTGTGGCAGGAGCACACGGAACATCACTGAACTTCTTAGAGAAGACCTAGCAATGGAGAAAATCTGAATTCCTGCTGAGGTGGGGTGGAGCAGATGATGTGGTGCTCACCACTTTAAAGGCCGAAGCTGGGACGGCAGATGCTCCAGTTTCCTTCAAGTACTTTTCCCAGGTGAAGTTGTCAGGGTCAGGATAATCTGGAAGGAGGAAGATGCAGAAGGTGAGACACACCTGCAGGAAGACAGCAAGTACCCCAGAACATCCCACTGCCTTCAAGGGTCAACCAAGTCTGTGCCGGGCACACGAGAACCTGAGAGACACCAATAAGTGCTATTATTTTCTCATGGATGATGAAACCCAGGGTACAAGGAAGCAGAAAATATCTGGGTGTGCACAGACAGCTTGGGTCCTCCTTGTGTCTCTGAGTGGAAATTTGGCCCAAGACAACCAGCATGCTGCACCTGAACATGTAAAGAAGCCATGGCAGGTACATGCTGCCTCCCCTGGCTGTGGCCTTGCTGAAGGAAACTGCCTGGGCCTGCAGATAACCACGGATCAGGAGGTTTGTGCCCCCAGGAACCCCATGCCACTCTAAGAAGCCTGTCCCCAAGGGGATGCACTCCCAGGTTGCTGACTCACCTTGAGGAGGTGTGAGGGGTTTGCCGTGCTCATGACACCATCCAACTGGGTGGATGTATGGACTGCTGGGGTCACACCTAGAAAACACACCCAAGCTCTTACACATCCAGCTCATCACCATAGACTGTGAGGACCCAGGGCAGGACACTTGGCAGCACCCTCAGACCTGCACCACCAGCAAAAGCCCCTGCAGAAACTGAGGTTTTCTCCAGCACTTTTGTCCCTGAGTGACCCAGAGGATCCACAGGGCCCAGCAAGGCAAGGGCTATAGCAGAGGAACTCAACTCCAAGGGGCAGGAAATGCACGTGCCTCTGCCGAGGGAACAGCAGCCCTTTGCTGCAAGAGGGGAGGCAGGACATGCCCCCCAGAGCTTGGAGCAGTGAGACAGGGGCAGTTGGGTGGGCTCATGTCCCCATCCCAGCTCCCAGTAAGTCACAGCACCCTCACGAGATGCTGCTTTGCAGGTCAGCCCTGGGACAGAGCAGGCAGCGGCGTAGCATCAGCCAGAGACAGAAACTTCTGCAGCCCCTCAGCCCCTTGGGGTGAGAAGAGAAAGTCAGAGGTCTCCAACCATAAAGGAAAAGAGCCGCTCTCAGGATCCTGGCTCTGCTAACTGGCCATTTTAATTGGTCTTAGCCTCGACTGGGACATCTCCTCACCCTGGCCACAATCCCCTGCCTACAGATGCAGGAGTTCCTTTTAAAGGTCAGGCCTTCAGTCTCTGCAGTGTAGGTGACTCTGTCTCCCAAGCAGGCTTCAGGCTGAGCCCACAGCATGAGTTCATTCCTCTCTTTGCCCCATGTCAGCTAAAGAGCCATGGCAACATTCCAGGAGGTGTCATGGAACATGTAAAGGTTTGCCCTCCAGCACAGGAGGGTGACCCTCTGCCTCCAGGGACCACTGGTGGCCTGTCTCCATGTTGCAGCAGCATGTTGGGATTGTCCTATGCCTTCCCGAGCACCCTGTCACTCTTGCTGAAGCAGTAGCAGAGTGTCTCCTCACCACCGGCACTCCAGGAGCCCCTGTGCACTTACCAGTAGTCATAAGTATCATCCCAGTTGTCAAAGTGCACCAAAAAGCGATTGTCCACCACGTCAGTCACTGTGGCAACACAGATCAGGGAAGGGTTCATGCGGTCCACAGCTTCAAGCTTCATGCCCACCTTGAATCCTGGAGAAGCCTCATGCTGGCAGGAGAGAGGGGCAAGCTGTCGCACCAGCTCCTTCCTCAACACTTCCTTTGCCTGCTGCAAGGAGGCACCTCCCCAAACCCTCCCAAAACCAGACCCTCTCTGGCCTCCAGTCAGGCCCAGGACTACTCAGGCTCCAAGCAGGGCAGTGTCCTACTGTGTATGCAAGGAAAGAGGCAGAGGGTAAGTAACTCAGCTTGGCCACACAGAGAAAGAGAAAAAGAGATCTTCAGACCTTCAGGATCTTCTATAAGCAGCAACCTCCAAGAGAAAAACAACCTCCAACTGATACTAGTTCCAATTTTGTCACAAAACACTTGTTTGAGGTCACAGTCCTTCAGTGTCAGCAGTGACCAATGCCCTGGGCGTTGCAGAAGCAGCTGAGATGGAACCCTTCTCCCCTCCTTGCCTTTATTTCTTGGATCCAAAATCTGTGTGAAATGCTGCATCACACACACTGATGGAATTGTTGCAGCAATTTAGATACAATAAATAGGTTTAGATACAATAAATAACTTAGGCTGACTCATCAGTAGACTGAGTTTCCACTGAAGCTGAGAAAGAAACTGTCAGCATTTTGCAATCTGCTACATTCCCACTTTCCTTAACCAAGCTTCCATGTGAAAAAATAGGCAGACACAGAAACAATGAAGACACAAAACAGAGAAAAAAGAATTATGAAATTATGAAACATTAACTGATGTTTTTTTAGCAAAATAATTGCTGAGAGTAGCGGTTACTTCTCCTTACCAGTACTCCTGTAACAGATTTAACTGTCTGTGAGATCAATCTGGATGAAACAGTGAATCAGACTAGCACCAATTCTGGGCACACCAAACTAGTGTCCAAGCTACAGATCCGAAGCAGCAAAGTGTGCCACAGCCAGCAGTACATGCTCTGGCCCTCTCCACTGCTGGCGGAGGCATTTTGCTCAGCTGGAGGGGAAAACTCACACCTGAACCTGTAGGCTCTGGTAGGAAGGAGATGCTGCTACTCACAGTGTTTCGGACCAAGAAGAGGTGCTTAGGAGCTGCCTGAGCCTTTGTTAACTTCAGGTAGTTTGTCCAGCTGAATTCTTCTTCCTTATAACCTACAACCCCTCAGGAAGAGAAATGAGAGAAGTGGCTTCACAGCCAGGAGGTGGTGAGGGTGAGCCTGGCCATCCCTGACCTGCTGTCACCCTGCCAGACATGTCCTGCTGTGTGCTGACAGGACACACGGCAGCCCTGGAATGCCCAAAGCTCATGGCTTAGGCCCAGTGGCTAGTTTTGAAGGGATGTTATGAAACGTGAGCAGTGGAAATCCAAAGTGCAGCTCCTGCACAGAGAGAATCAGTCTCGCCTGCTGACTCCAGACTGGCAATGGGACATCCAACAGGGATTTGCTCCAAATTGTGAGCAAGAAGAGATAGGTCTGTCTCTTTCAGGTGCCTGAAAGAGACAGGTTGTCCTATGGAACCCCCGTGAGTATCCCTCCTGGGCCAGTACCCCAGCAGCATCCCTCCTGGTTCCCATGAAGCCACCCTGTCTCCACCTCAAGCTCTACATTTGGCCCTACTGTTCATCCCCCTCCTCCACCAGGACCCAGCACCCAAGACAAACTAACTCCTTACCTTTCGGAGGCTGGAGTTTGTGCCCTGTCTCCTCAAACCAGCCAGCAGGGTGGATGTCAGGGGAGTCAGCATTCAGCCAGAAATCATGGCACTCAGAGTAGCCATCAAAGTGAAGGCGCATCCGGTAACCACACACCTTCCAGCAGAGAAAGCAGGAAAGGGAAAGAACCATGGAAACCTGCTGCTCTCCCTAGCTGAGCGTTACATGATCCACCCCTCCTGCACACCATCTCAGCTTCTATTGCTTTGGGAAGCCCAGAGTTAATCACAGGCCAGTGCCCAAAGCAAGAGGCACAATCCGGTCCCAAAGGGTGGCCAACATGGAACAAGTTCAGTGCAAGGCCACCATAAGGCAGCCCTAAGAAGGGATATTCAGGCTGGTGCATGAAATGTCATGGTGGGGCAACTTGTTGGATCCAGCAAGTGCAAAGATTCCCTTTTCTGCACCTGGGGAAGCTGCTGGTGCTGGGATTTTGGCTAAATGCCATGCTGGCTGCCTGGGAAGCACTATGAGGTGAGGCTAGTTTGACTGCTACATGTCTGAGTGGAGACCCCACACAGACACAAGGAAGAGGAATGGTATGCCTCCAAACCCTCCATCTCAAAGGCTCAGACCTGTCCTAGGGACATCAGCTCAAAGATAAGAAGCTGCTGCCATCACCACAACCCCTCCCCTCATGACCTGCTGTGTCAGCATGATGGAGAGACCAACTAGGTCAGGGTACGACTCCAGCTCCACAGCGCTGTGTCCTGTCCCTGTGAGTTGGCAGTCCCTATGAGCTGTTTGTTTGTCCAAAGTGTTGGAGGACCAGCTCATCTCCTGCAGCAACAGGCAGGCAAAGGAACCAGCTTCATCTCCTTCACAGGCCAGCTGGCAGCACTTTTCCTGCCCCTGAGTCCAAGGAACCCAGGAACACGGGAGGCACCTTACCTCAGCCACAGTGAGGATGAAGTACATAGATGGGTGCTGGGGGTCAATCCCTTCCAGCTTCATCCCCACTTTAAATCCATTCTTGTGCTGGGAAGCTACTTGGTACTGGAAACAAAAATTAAATTACAATGTGAAAACCAACACAGGGAGCTGAGTCTAGAACTAGCCTGAGGAGCAACTACAAGGCAAATGGGAGCTGCTGGGACCAGGAGACTATGGGTCACAGGTTATGTTGTGATCCAAATTGTAATTCTTTTTCCAAAGAAAAGCACGTTTCCACCTCCTTGTGGGTTTGCATCTCTTGCTATTGGCAAGGCAGAGTGCCCCTCGGCTAAAAACTGCAGCTGGGGGGAGTGGGGCACCCTGGAAGTCAGATGCCTGGGAACAGGGGTGCAGCACAGCAATGTGGCCTTGGGAGAGCCCACACCTGGCTTCCAGGAAGGGCTGGAAAGGCTCCACCACCCTGCCAGAGTCACAGGGGTGTCCTAGGCAAAGGTGGGGTGTTTGGGATGGGGAACAGCACCCTGCTGGGGAGGGGGACTCCAAGCAAATCAAAACTGGAGGCTGACCAGTGACAATAGGAGCTTGATATTGCTCAGTCCCGCAAAATAGGGAAGCAAGGAAGACAGAAGGAGGAGGGGTGGGGGAAAGAAAGGGAAAGAAAAGAGAAGATGAAAGAGGGAAAAAGACAGGAAAATCCCAACTCACATCCTGGAAGAGATCTAAAGGGGCAGCGACAGCTTTCTGCTCATCCAAGTAGGACGCCCAAGACCAGCCTTCTTTCTTCTCCTCACTGGCACCTGTGCGCAGCACAAATGCACACAAATGCTGCTGAGAGGCCACTCCAGCCCCAGCCCAGCTGCCCCAGGGCAGCGCTGAGGGCAGGTGGGTGCCACTGGGGCCATGCTGCTCTCACACACAGTCCTGCATGCCTGAAAAGCTCAGTACCATCCTAGCAGAGCCTCTTCTCCAGCAAACTTGGCCAGTGTGCAAGGAGCGACAGAACCAGGAGTCCCCATGACCTAAATGTCCTCTGTCCCTGTACCATGTCCTAGTAAGGCACCTGGTCTAGTGGAAGGTGGCCCTGCACACGATAGGGAGGTTGGAATGAGATGAGCTTTAAGGTCCCTTCCAACCCAAACTATTCCATGATTGTATGATTCTAAGGAGCCTGAGGGACAAGCTGTCCTGAGCAAAGCATCAAGACACCTCTGCAACCAGGTCCTCCTTCGGCCAGTATATCTGGTATGTCCACAGCACTGATGGATTTTGGACAGCCAGCAAGATCCATGCAGAGGTCTGGGAATCACTCCCAGCTGCAAAGGGCTCCTAGCCAGTCAAACCAGCAGCAGGCTCACCTCCCAAGCTCTGCTGTCCTCTGCTCTGAGACAACCACCTAACCCCCTTGTTGGCACACTAGGGCCACCCTGATGCCCCAGAGATGCATTTACCCAAAAAGAAGGCAGACTCAACAGGCAGGGAGGTGACCTTTCATGCCTTTGAAAAGGCCATAAAGGCCTCGACAGAGGCACATGAGACATAACCCAAGTTTCTTGCTCTCCAGACACTTTCTCTCCCTATTTTGTAGCACCTGAAGGGACTCCAGGAGTGCTGTGCCTATTCCAGCACTGAGGAATTCAGTTACAGGTCAGTTATGGCAAACAGCTTCATGCAGGACAGCTCAGAAATGCAGGGAAAAAACAGACCTAACTCATTCCTCCCTTGGGTGTAAGGGAAGTGGAGATGGAAAAAATAAAAACTTATGGAGGAAATTAAAGCTGAGCTTCAGTGATCAAAGTAACTAACCCAAGTGCTTTGTTGATACTTCAGAGTGATAGTATTCTTTAGGACATAGGAAAAAAGCCAGGCATGGCTGGGGAATCTGTGAATACAAGCTCTGCACTTTCAGAGAATGACAAATACACCAGGAGTCAGAGCATACACTGACAATGCTGCACTGAAGCATCCAGCATCCAGGTATGTATTTTCTTTGCTGATGTACTTCTAAAATAGGAGAAAATAAAATGTTGAAATAAAAATGGCTCAGCACTGCTTACTTGTATGCAGCAGGAAAGCTTACGTGCTCTGTGGACACCCATGACAGAAAGGTATGCGGTTCCTTTTTAATAGTGGTTAACTCAGTGTTACATCAGGGATTAATGACACCTGGCCCCTGTCACTGTGCCTGCACGTGGCTATGGAGAAGAGTATGAAGCTAGAACATTTTCATTTTAAAATTATTTTGAGTATGACCCTTCATTACTCAAACAAAAAAGGTTTCCCATAAATGTTTATTTTCATTATTTCCCCAAGTTTTCCTTCCCCCTCGCCCCCATCACACTGCAGGCAAAAAAACAACCAAGCAAACACTGCCTTCCTCAGCTTGTGTCCTTTCCCTTCATGTTGACAGCTCTGCTTTTGAGATCTCTGATACAGCCCAGGAATAGATCCCCATGGGATGAGACAACCCCAAATCACATGGCTTCAGTGGCACCAGACCTACAGGAGCAGCTCCCAAACTTGTGAGCTCCTGATGACATGAGGGAAGCCCATCCCAAGGGAGGGCAAAGCCACACATGGTGCAGAATCCTCTTATTGATCAGCATAGTGTCTCTGGGAGAAAACAGGATATCCACAAGCCAGGAGCAAATTCAGGGACAGAAAGCACTGTACAGCACAGGCCCGTGCCTGAAGCAGACATCTGCACGGGTACACCCTTTCCATGGAGAGAAAGAGAGGAAAGGAGAGAAATGGAAAGAGAGAGAGAGAGAGAGCAGGATCAAGCAAGCAGAGGAGCTCACAAGCCTTCAAGGCACACGTACCACTGCATTGTACTGGGTGTTTGACTCTGCTGGAGCACCAAAATGGTTCAGCCCCACAGTGGGATACCCCAGCCATTGTGGGAGTGCTGACCCCACCGCCCGCCTGGCCCTCCGTACCGTGCGGGCTCCCATTCCATGCCTCAGCCTCCAGATTGCTCATGGCAGAGTCTCCCACAGAGTTTTTCCGCTCTTCCTGCTTTTCCTCCTAAACATGAAAGCAGACAAACAGAAACCCAGGTCTGCACAGAGATTTAGGCTGTGTGTTGCACCCTCGCACTGGCGCCAAGTGCCTTATTGTGCCTCCATGACATCCATGATTTGTCTTGGCCCAGAAATGGGCTGCAAGAGAACGTGATGATGGGAAGGTGCAGGGGATTTTGGTACTCAGTGATAGCAATCACACCTGGAGTGGATCTGCTACAGTCAGGGCTGGCAAGCAGTGCTTCCTTGCCTTGTCAAAGTCTCTCTTTCTCCAGGACACACAGCACGCAGACAGACACGCCCTTACTTCAACACTTGCTTTGGTGGCCCAGACTCAAGAGAGCAGCTGAGAACACTCAATACCTACAGCCCAGCCTGAATGTGCCTAGCACTGCCCAGCCCACGGGAGTCATGTCAAACAGCCAGCCCAGCATTAGAAACCCTGATGCTCCACACATTCAAGTCTTTTTGGATACCACTCTGACCTATAGCTGACACAGCCCTGAAAAGCATTGATGAAAACTGTGCGCATTCAAGGTGCACACAGGGGTGGCCCATGGCCCCCCCTTGACACTGGCACATCTGCACACATGCCCTCCCTGCCCTCATCCTACCATTTGCTCAGATTCATATTCTTCTTCTGAAGGGCTCTGATAGTCCTTTCTCTTTCTTTTCTTCACAGGCTTGAGGATTTCGGTGGTGGTGGTGCTGGCAGAGTTTTCCACGATGACAGACCTGCATGGAGGAAGGGAGAGTAAAGCACTGTGGCACAGCATGTGACACTGGCTGGGGTATTGGCAAGGTAGGACCTGCTGGATAATCACTGTTCCCCCATTTCTTACTCACACACTCCTGACTTAATGTACATGCTCCTCAGCACACAAGTTGGCATGAGTTAGAACCAGGGACAGGCCACACTTGAGTGTCAGAAACCTGAAAGTAGGCATGGATCAAAAGGGATCTAGTTTTGTAACAAGGCTCTAAGCTGCACCAGAATCACACAGAGACGCTGGAAAACAAGTCCCAGGAGTCACATATAAGTCAGCGGAGTGGCTGGGAATGCCCCCATGACTCATGCCTTCCACTGCCCTCAGCCTGGAAGCACTCACTGCAACAACCTCCTGTGACAGCCCTGCTTCAGCAGATACAAGTTTATGGGGCCACAAATTGGCCAGGAGAAATTCGGGTCCTGTGCTTCCTGCATTCTTCCCCTGAAACAAGTCTTCATCCCCTCACTCTGCAGCCAGAGCACTCTGCCTATAGGAACAAGGGGAACAAGAGGCATCCCCGAGAGGCAGAAGTGCTCACATTACTTGTTGGAGCACATGGAGCAGAGGAGGGGGGGCAGATGGATGGATACAGCTCTGCATGGTGCAGACTCCCCTTCCTTTACCTCTCTTTGAACTGCTGGTGACAGTGCTCGCTGCAGAAGCCCCTGCCTTCCCGGGCCCCATCCCACACGTGCCTCCGGCCACAGGTATCGCAGTGGCACATGCTTTCTGCTGTGGGCAGCTTGCTCTGCTCCGGCACATCTGGGAGGAGAGAGGAGGAGCAGTGAGGCACAGGGTGCAGCAAAGGAAGGAGAGCCGAAGCCGGAGACATTTGCCTGGTTCAGGGACCACAGCAGACAGTATGTGTTGGATGGTGGTACCCACCCCTGAAGTGCCACCATGGTGCCCTTACCATTAGCCACAGCAGGATTGTTTCTGCTGGTGGGTGCCACTTCTGAGTCCTCATCTTTCTCTGTGTGATCCTCCTTTACAGCTTCCACTGAAGGTATCTTATCAGCGCTCATCACCTTCAGTGTCCCATACTCATTTATTCGGAACTATGTCATTGAACCAAAAAACAAGGAAGAGTTAACAAGGAGAACAGAGATCTGAGAACAAGGAGAACAGAAATGTGACTTGATAGCTAGTGGGTGCTTTCATTCTGAGCCCTGAGAATGAAAGACATGGTTTGGTCATCAGCGTGTCCAACAAGAGGACATCTGAGGACAGAGATGAGCACAAACATCCCAGTTCCCTGTGAAGATGCCCCTGCCTGCAGTCTGTGCTGGACACACTGCAGGCTCTTGGGTGACCAGCTGACAGAATGGCTGGAGGATGGCTGGAGCTGGTAGGTGGATGTCTGGAGGATGTGGTGCCCTGAGGCTGAGCAGCAACTGAGAAACAGGTGCATAAAATGCAAGTTATTTCACGCACTGAAGGCCACCCCTAAAGGCACCCTCTGCCTGCTGAGCGCTGCTTCCAAGGTGAATGCAGGAGCTGGGTGAGAGCCAACCACGTGGTACAGCTTGGAAAGGAAAGATGCCCTATAGAACACGTAGCACCCCTGTGCCTCCCTGTGCAGGGCAGACCTGCTGCAGCCCTCCAGGCACCATGTGTGAGCTCTGCTAAGCTCCCAGGATGGGAGGAACATAGGGATGTCGCACAAGAAGAGCCAGGAGAGCCGAGGAATCCTTCACAGGAGTGCAGATACTGTACTGTCAGGTACCTGTGCAGGTAATATGGAGGTACATCACATCCTGGTGGTCCCTGCCTGGCACAGGCTGGGGGACTTACAAGGTCAAGGAGCTAAGGGGAGTGGCAGAGGAGGCAAACATGGTAGCCCAGGGCTGAACTTACCCGCAGATTACTCCCAGGCAAAGTAGCCACCCCATCTTTCCACTCTAGCACATGGACTGTGCTGCAGGTCTGCACGCCGCCGATCTGGGGAATGACAGTAGCTGTGATGGGCTCGTTCCCTGTTCCCCTTTCCAGCCTTTCAGTCCCTGTGCTTCTCTGTGGTTCCCGGGAGAATCGCTGGATTTCTAAGGTGCTTGTGGGAAGGTTGATGGTAGTGGCATTTGCTTGAGAAGGGAAGAAAGAAGACAAACAATGAGAGGTATACACAGCACATTTAACTGATGCAAAAGAGGCTCAAAGGCAGCACAAAATCACAGAGGACATGCTCTCCCAGCTGAGGGCTGTGCTGTGGACCAAAAGCAGGCAAAGTGACCCAAAAAATCTGCAACCAGCAATGGCTTGTGCTGGGGAGTGGCACCAACACTATCCACATTCAAGGGTTTCCACTTCAGCCTGATCTCAGCCTCTTTCTGTGACCAAAGTGCGCTGATGTAGCAGGAGTGTCCTGGTGAGCTCCTGGACTGCAACTTCAGTTTAAAACTTCCAGTTTAGTTACATTTCAAAGGAACACTCTGTGCAGATTAGGGTCTCTCTGCAGTGAGAACTGAGTCACCAGGAGCAGGAAAAATTGGGAGATCTGCTTCTGAAGAACACCCTTGATCTCACCTAGCACACATCCATGCTTGGCTCACACACCTCCTGAAAGACATTGGTCAGCTGGGTTGAAAATTGTTCCAGTTTTCAAGAAGGGTAAAAAGGATGACCCTGGAAATTACAGGCCTGTCCATCTCACTACAGTGCCTGATAAAATTATGAAGAAGGTTATCCTCGGAGTTACTGAAAAACACTTGAGAGGCAGCAGTCGTCAGTCACAGCCAACACAGGTTCACAAGCTGACGAAGGAAAGTCAACAGATGTGTTCTTTAAGGATTTTAGCAAAGCTTTTGATACTGACTCTCACGGTATCCTTCTGGACAAAGTGTCCGGCACAGAGCTCAACTAGTCCATTATACGTTGGGTGAACAATTGGCTGACAGGGTGGGCTCAAAAACTTACAGGCTAGTGGCCATTACCAGTGGAGTTCCCCTGGGGTGCTGGTTTAGGAACAGTGCTCTTTAATGTTTTTATAAATTATGTGTATGCAGGCATCAAATGTCAATTAAGTAAGTTTATTGATGATAAGAAATTAGGAGGAGCTGTGGATTTGCTCAAGGGTTGAAGGGCGGAACAGAGAGAACTGGATGGACCAGAGAGCTGAGCAATCACAAATGTGTATGAAATCTAGCAGGAGTAACAACTGGATTCTGCACCTGGGATGGGGTAATCTTGGTTATATGCAGGAACTGGGGAATGAGCCCCAGTGGGAACCAGCAGTGCCCTGGTAGCCCCAAGGGCCAGCCATGTCCTGGGGCATCAGGCTCAGCATCACTGGCTGGGTGAGGGGGGTCTGTCCCACTCTGCTCTGGGGCGGCCTCACCTCAAGACC
>JAWWTY010000048.1:1201360-1215836 GCA_035222235.1 Margarornis squamiger | reverse complement strand
TTAAGGTCCTTCCAACCCAAATCAGTCTTGGATTCTAAGATTTAACAAAGAAACTTGCAAAAACCAAAATATAAGATAGGGTGCTTTTTCAAATACTGGAAAAGGCTGGGACCAGACTTTAAATACAGCCCCAGTTTCTAATTTTCACTTTTTTTGTTGGTTTTTTTTTGTTTTGTTTTGTTTTTTTTTTGTTTTTTTGTTTTTTAACGGCAGTGTTGATTTCTCCTTCACCATTTGCTACAGGACACTACGATTTTGTCAATCCTGCACCCCCACATTTGATAAGAAGGCATGTTTTTTTGTCTTTTTAAGGACAAACTTGAAGAAAAAAATCAGGCAGCCCAATATGAAGCACATCCTCAAAAATCTGGCTCCAGGATCAGGTTAAAAACTGCTAAGAGCAACACCAGATGGTTTTGTCCTTGACTCTTGCTACTACTGCAGACAAAGCAAAAGGCAGCCAGCATCTAAGTCTTTTACTCTTCTATGAAACTTATAAAAATCCTGCTTTTTTAACACCCAGATGTCAGGAATAATCACACTTTTCTTCACAAACACATCAGCCCAAGAGTGTTCCACTCCTACTGTGCTGACAGAGCTGGAATATTGAGGGTGTTTGTGTTTTGATGGAGAGTTCCTTACAGCATTTAGACAAGTCCTGAAATTTACTGTGCTGACTCAGGATACGGCACTACCAAAATCCTACTGCCTTTCCAGAGAAAACACATCCAGGACACAAGTCACGACAAGGAATCCCTCATTCATTTGCACAGCAAGGGGCCCTTTCCCTTTTGCACAGCAGCCACGGGAGACCGGGAACGTGGCTCCAGTGACAGAAGAAATATTAACTATAGGAATTTCAGGCTATCTGGTCCCTCCCTGTAATTCATGCATAAAGAGGACTTCAACATGACCATTGCCACAGCAACCTCATTTCAGAAAGCTGAGTGTAGCTGCCAAGAACCATCATTCTGCAGTGCTGACCAATGCTGAGGTACCTGTGGCCACTCCAAGAGGCTGAGACATCCTTAGGCCTGCACTGGGGGTCAGTTTTAGAAACAAGGGGCTACTTGTACATGTATGTGCAAAAAAGTAATTGCCAACATCTTGTTACCACACAGAGAGACACTGGAAATATGCACATGTACCTGCTGACCTCTGATCTCAATCCATCTTTCGAGGAGTGTGATATCTATTTTACTAGAGGAGCAGTTTTCCATTATTTTACAAAGAGGAGTAGTTCCCCATCAAATCTAACCTACTCCATGATCCAAGGCGGCCTAATACTTGTGTCAAGTTTAAGGGAGGTAAATATTTCCTCAAGTGTAGCTTAAGTCTTATCTCCACATCAAACCTGGTCTCACAGTATGAATTCTGTAGGAAGCCCCCAGTACTCCCCTCCAGTCTAAAATCCAAAGCAGGCCGTGCCACCTGCAGTGATCAAGACTGCAAAACAGTTTTTGTAGTCATTAAACTAAAATGCACTGTCTTCACCTAAGAGAGTTTCAATTTAAAACAAAAATTCCGTATTACAAAATAACCTCAGTCATGCAGGTAACACTAAGTACTCAGAAGTGCGGGTTTAGCCATGCCAGAATTATCTGTCAGACTCCATGGCTGTACTAAGTCTTGGAGAAACTCAGTCTGGCAGCTCAAGTCCAGTTGCTTTTTCCATGCTTGGGATAAAAATGTCATGAAGTCTGAGCTGTGTAAAAGCAACAGTAACATGATCTTATGGCACCACCAGGCATGGATTCAGCTCACGTTCCAGGAATGTGACTGCGGTCCTCTGTTCGGGCCCTTGTACAGATACTCACCTCCAACAAAGTCCAGCTTTCTAGGGATGACTGCAAAAAGGCAAGAAACTGAATTTCAAGATAATTGCTTGTATCATCAAGCAATTCCAGGAAAGAGAAGTTAACATCAAGTCACACTTCACATGTGCCCCATGCCTGACCCAGTTCCTCCAGACAGATGTGTGAACTGGGACGAGAGGTGCAGCTGTCACACCCAGCCGCACCTGCACAAAGGACCAGGTGACAAACAGGGACAGAAGGAGCTTGTGCTGGTCTCAAGCACAAGGCCAAGGGCATT
Source organism: Margarornis squamiger (assembly GCA_035222235.1). Classification (NCBI taxonomy): domain Eukaryota; kingdom Metazoa; phylum Chordata; class Aves; order Passeriformes; family Furnariidae; genus Margarornis; species Margarornis squamiger. The sequence continues at coordinate 1,213,742 of JAWWTY010000048.1, read as the reverse complement.
TCAAGAGCTACCAAGTCTCTCACTAAACTAGTTTCCCCACAAAAGCAGGGTAAGTTATTTCCCCAGCACAAGGCAGAGCAATAATCCCATTACACCGCAATGAACACAAGAGTTTGGGTCACCAATTTAATTTTATACAAGTCAAACTACATGTTGTATAAAGAGTACAAGGCAGTTCTAATGTTTGCTACTGCATGTTACAAAAATTAATTTACCTATAAAGGGAAATTTTGGGGATGAGTCCTATTCCACAATTTCAGTGAATTGGCAACTGTGTTTAGCAAAGCCTTTGTTAAAACTAGAACTCTAGCTCCAAGAGATTACATTTCCAATGAAGTTCAGACCTACATACAAGAAGATTATAGTTCTAGTCTGAAGCAAAACGTTAACGTGAGTCAAAGGGGAGGGAAGACAGATTTCTTTACTTGGGTTTCATATCCAAGAGATTTAGAGGCTGACAAACCATACAACATACTAGTGACCTGGACCACAGCCAAGAGACACCTTCATGTCTGACGACACTTGATATTCAAAGACGGTCAGAAAGCTTTAATTATTTCAAGTGTGAAACAAAGGGGGTTTCAGCAATACTGTAGGATACAGGTTCCAAAGTACCTTTATTACCTTTAATACAGTCACAGTACCGGGGGAATGTTCTTTTGGCAAGTCAAGGTACAACATAAATCCTCCAACTTGAGTTTATTGCTGATCTAAAATCTTCCTAGTACTGTTACTGGTTTATATAATTTGCAGCCTGCTTCCAAAATTACAATAATACAGAGAATTGTGTGACCTGCCCAGCAAGGCAATCCTGCCTTTGGCAGTAACCTGAAATCTATGAAGCTAATGACACCCATAGTTCTAATGTAATGAAAAAAACAGGAAAAAAGGATACTTTCAAAAGAGCCCAGATTTTAGCCTGTTATAGTCAGTTTATTTTTGATATAAAAACCACTTTGCATTTAAGAGTACTTAAGTTACTCCTGCAGAAATGCTATAAAATCAAACTTTCACCTGAATTTCTACAAAAAGGGGACTTTCCCTGCTTTGTGCCACCATCCCATCTCATATTGTCAAATTTGGGATACAAATTAAACCTTTATGCCTCATGACTTAATTCTTAGGCCATTCAATCCTGCAAGAGAAAAAACCAACTTCTGAAGTACTAACATAACACTAATGGCCTGACAGGTAGGAAAATGTTCCATAACAGTGTGCAAGGTGAGAGTTCTAGTCCTAATCCCTTGAACTAGATCTTGATCGCGAACGAGACTTTGAACGGGACCTGGAGCGGGACCTGGATGCAGCTCTTTTGGGTGGCGACTCAGAACGAGCCTTGGCAGACGGCTGCTGCTGCGGAGAATTGGAACGAGACCTGCTCCTTGACCTGGACTTAGACTTAGCATCTCCTTTACCATTTTCTTTCGGAGATCGAGACCTGGACCTGGATCGGGACCGAGACTTCTCAGACTTCTCCTTGGATCTGCTGTGAGAGCGTGAACCCCTGTCAGACTTGGGTTTTGATTTGCTCTTTGATCTGGACTTCCTGCTTTTGGATCTGGAACGTGAGCGGTCTTTGCTTCGTGACCTGGATTTAGATCTTTTAAAGAGAAACAAAGTTTATTCTGTGTGACCTGAACTGTACTTACAGTGCCTGTAAGTATCTGTCAGTTAGTGAGCAGCAGTCCCTGTACTGAGTGTTAACACTGTGGCACTTACCGCGAACGGCTTTTGGAGATGCTACGGGACCTGCTGCGGCTGCTCCGACTTCTCCGACTTCTGCTTCTAGACCGTCTCCTGGATCGTGACCTACAAACATTTAAAATTTAATTAACCCCTTTTTCTTTGCCTGGTGTGCCCTGCATCATCTAAGAAAGTCGTGGTGTGGTTCGGAATGCAGGAGACCTCAAAGATCATCTGGTTCCAATCCCCAGCCATGGGCAAGGATGCCTTCCACTAAGACCAGGTTGCTACAAGCTCTGTCCAACACTTCCAGGAACGGGACAGGCACAGCTTCTCTGGGCAACCTGTGCCAGTACCTCACCACTCTCTAAGGAAAGAATCTCTTCCTATATGCATCTACTGCATTATGCTTATAATCTTAACAGAGGAAAGCTGCTACAAAACTTCTTAGGAGCAAGGATGGCCACACCAATACACACTATTAACCCACCCAGATTCAACATACCATCAGTGAATCACATCTGAAGTTTCATACGTGAAAAAACTGCTCAAACTTGGCTTTGCTGTATTGCATAAAATAATTCCTTCTACATTCTCAGGCCCCATCCTATTCCTAAACTATCAGCTAAAGGAAATTATTGCAGGTGCGGTACCTATTCCCATTTTGAGTGTCTTGATCCAGTGACCGACATGTCCTGGGAGTTACCTTGACCTGCTGCCAGAGTAGGATCGCCTGTGGCTTGAGCGTGGCTTGTCTTCAACCAGCCTGATCTTCCTGCCGTTTATCTCTGTGCCATCCAGTTTATCCAGGGCACGCTTCATGTCCGAATATGACCGGAACTCGATCACTCCTTCATTCGTACGCTCTTTGTGAGCATCTGCATAGGTCACCTCCCCAGCCTGCCTCATGAAATCCTTCAGGGAGCAAAGAACAGTTACAGAACACGCCACAGGCTGGGGATCTGCTAACAGCACTCAATGCTTGCAAACATCCATGCACACTTTCTAATTACTTCTACTAATTCAGTATTAACATTGCTATCAAAGGAAGCTCTTGCTTTCCGCTTGTCAAAACAAGCTCCACAATAGAACATCAATACGTACTTTCAAATCCTGCCAACTACAGCGACTGGAAAGGTTTTCAACAATCAGTCTGAACTCTGTACGAACAGGTGGTCCATATTTATCTCGTCCTGATTGTCTGCGACTGCTATATCCGCCACCACCCCCACCTTGATTGTACAAAGAAACAAAGTTAGATCATCTCCTAGCACGAGAAAAGCTCAATGTTCTGAAAAAGTTAGTTTAACAGTCATATTTACTGGAGTAGGACTTTATTTCTCTAAGCCTCCAATAAACTTTGCAATTTTGCCATAATCTATATTAATGGCAAATCAAACAGACTAAAATCCTACAAGTCTGTGCTCCTAAGATCTGTTAGAGAGTGACTGCTCCTTATTAGATTCACCTTGCTAAGTTTTATTTTACAGAACATTGTAAAATATAAAACTTAACTGATTACATGCATTTCTACATTTTACAAAAACGTTTACTAGTTACACTAAGTACTTACATCACAGTATGAGGTTTTTGGTGGTGGTTTGGCCACAAAACACGCAAGGTAACAGTCACCTAGTTCAGTTTAACCAGTTTTGTCTAACCCTTGGAATCCTCACCATCACCCTGCGTCTAATGGCAAAAGGCTGCTGTCGTCATGGCTTCCGGTAAGGTCAGCCAAAGGGTCATAGGGCAAGGGTCACACAATGTATGGAAAAGCCATGGCCAGGAAAGGCAGTCATCTTAGCCTCAGTGGACACAGCCTCAGCCCCACTGGTCACTTTTAAATTGAAACATCAAGGACTTGTTAAAAAGTTTGAATTGAACATGCAACAATTTTAAAACAACATACATTTGATTCTTTTTAAAAAGACAGAAACCCACCCCCCCCAACACCACACTTCCAGAGACCACCGAAAAATCAACCTTAGTACTATTAATTACAGTACTAGGCCGGTTAAACTCTATAGAGCTCACACAAGAAGCTACACGAGTGAGCTGAGCATTGAAACACGTACAATATCCCCCCCGCCTTAGCATAACAGATTCCTGCTCCAAAACCTCCCCCCACCCCTCCCATATACCCAACTGAAACATTCACACGAAAGTTCGCAGCTGAGCGATTCTCCCCCAATTACGCAACGATATTTATACATTAACATCACTGATGCAACATCGCTGTCACATCTAAACGCTCCGAGGAAAACTGGAGCCTCCAAATCAACAGAACAAACCCTTTCTAGAAGCCCACGATTTCGCAGCCAGAAGTGCTACGGGATACCAGAGCGCATCGTAGGTGCCGGGGAAAACGCTGCAGCCCCCGCGGTGCGCCGGGTACCCCCCGCTAGCGAACCCCCAGACCCGGGACCCGGCCCTGCCCTGCCCGCCGCCGCCCCTCGCCCCGCGGGGAGGGACGGGCCCGGACTCACTGCGGCTGCTGTAGCTGTAGCCGTCCCTGTCGCGGCGGGGGCCGCGGGCGTGTTCCACGATCACCCGCTCCCCGCACAAATCCTTCCCGTTCAGCTCATACACGGCATCGTCGGCGTCGCGGGAGTCCTCGAACTCCACGAAGCCGTAGCTGGGAGCAGGAGAAGGGCCGGGTCGGGTGGCGGCGGGAGCAACACCGGGCCGGTGCCGCGGCCCCCCCGCGCCCCTGCCCGCCGCCATCTTGCGCCGGCGCCACGCGGCAGCGGCCGCGACATGGACGGGCTGGGCCCGGCGCGCGCGGGGCGGACGGGCCGACGGAAGGACGGCGCTCACCCGTTTTTGAGGTCCACCTCGAGCAGGCGGCCGTAGCCACTGAAGAAGCGCTGGATGTCCTTCTCCCGGACGTGGTAGCTCAGGCGGCCAATGTAGACGCGCGGCATATTCGCGGCGGGGTAGGAGGGGGAGGAGTGGAGGAGGAAGAGGAAGGGGAGACGAAGAGAGAGAGGGAGGGAAGGAGAGGGAGGGGAAGAGTGAGAAAGAGGGAGAAGAAAAACAGAGGGAAGGAGCGAGTGAGCGCTGGCGGCGCGAGGAGCGGAGACGCAGTGGGCCCGCTCCGCACTGCCAGGCCTGGCGCACCACAATGGCGCCCGCCGCTCGCCGGCGCTTTTATGGGGGGGCGGGGCCCGCGTTGACGTCACGGCGCTGCCCTGCGTGGGCGGGGGATCGCGCATGCGCGCGCTCACGGTGCGGTGTTGGGGGTGGGGTCCCGCCGGCGCGCGAGGCTCGCGGGCGACTCTGCGTGTACGTGGCCCCGCCCGCAGGCCCCCCCAAGAAAGAGCTAGAGGTGGATTCAACAAAAGACTTAAGGTGTAAAAAATTCCACTTGTTTTATGTCATTTGTGTCTCCTTTAAGCTAATTGCAGTTTGTAGTGTCTGGTCCCAAAGCTTGTTTGCCCACTACAGCTGTATTCTGTTATTTTCCGTTCCTGTTTCCCCCAAAGTGTAACAATTCCCTGGCCCAGATTTAAAAACCCTCGAAATGGACGTTCACCTAGAATTGTCTGTGCTGGCACCTACGGAGCCACATGTAAGACTCACTGGGAGCAACCCAGGTAGACAGCTCTTGCTAAACCGTCCTGTACCCTGTGAAAACCTGTGTATAAGACTGGACTGAAGTTCAAGTATAAGGAGGAAAACTCGGCCTGTTCTTGAGGGCTTCCCTACAAGTGGGTGCTGTTCAGGATCAGAGCCTTAAGGAACTGCCTTTCCCCTAAGATCTGCCCTTCAATGCTTTCCTCGCCACCTGCAAAAGCTGCTCTCTCGCAGATGATGACACTCACTTCAACATCTCTATCTCTTAGTATAAGGAATTCCTTTCCCTATTCCAACAGGGAAAGATAAATTCTTCATAGCAAAATTGCTGTCCATGCAGTCTTGGAGCTCTCAGCCCTCAGCTGGTGTTTACATCTCTGCCTTTCCTGGGGAGAACACCTCTGGAAATGGATGAAAACCTGCCTGTTCAGCTCAGGGCCATGCAGAGCAGGAGCAACCACAAGGCCTCTCTGGTGGAACATCTCAAAGCTCTTGATATGTGGCAACAGAGTGAGATTTGCTGAGACCACATGGAAAGGGACAGAGGATTCACATTAGCATCTTACCATTTTGTTTTGTTCTTCTGTTTCTATCCTTGAGGAGGAATAAAGGATCTTTAAGGTGCCTCCTCACTGGGTGCCATATCCCTCTCCAGTGCCCGTTCAGGCCATTTGCAAATCTTCTCACATCCCTGCCCTCGTTTTCACTGTTTGTCCCCTGTAATCAGTGATGTGTTTTCCACATTGTTTCTTCTTTCTCTATCCTTCTTCCACCTTGGGGGGGGGTGGGGGTGGGCTTGGTGGCTGGCTTAGGAACAGTCTGGAGCCCAGAAGGAGAATGACAAAACTTCCCCCTATTCCAAGGCTCTTCAGGGACTTCTCTGAACAGCCTTCGTTGTAACTAAAATGGCCTCAGGCCTGTGCTGTCTTATTTCTTCTCTTATGGTCTGTTGGAAACCCTGGAAGGCAGGAACTGGCTGTAAAACAGTGACACAGTGACCAGAGGTGAACTTCACCTCTCATACAGGCAGGCTGGCAGAGGTTGCTCAATGCAGATGCAGATAAGATCCAATTATCTTCTCCATCCTTCCAGATCAGTGGTCCCAGGCTGTTTCCTTGGTCTCTCTCTGTTGCATCCTGTCATTTTTACATCCTTGACTTGGCAGTCCTGTTCCTGCCACACACAAGCACATGCGGCAGCAGGTTCAGCCTCTGAATCAATAACTTTCCTCACACCCAAAGGGATGTGTGTCCCTGACACTTGAGACCCAGGATGAACCCCTGGAACCCAGAATAAGCACCTCCAGTGTGTTAGTTTTATGGCTTGATCCACCAAATCAACTAGAGCAGCAGAGGTAAAACTTGCAACTCTGTAGTTCAAACCTTTGCTCCTTTTTCCTGGCCATTTAAGAGAAAGAGGGAAATGAAGACAGACAAGTATCATGTCTTTTCATACCACTGACTCAGTGGAAGGTGGGAGGAGTGTCAGAAGAAGAAATTACAGTTCATCTTTTTCCCTCCTAAGAGCCAAAGGCTCTGATCTCTCAATACAAAGATTTGAATCTGTAATTAATCATAATCTGTGACATATGAAGCAGAGCTCTGGTAACCTTCTACGAGCCTTTTATTGTTAGTCCAATAAAAGTATCACATGTAATTTGTCTGTCTTGTTGAGGGCTGATACTTGGCTTGTGATTAGTTCCTATAATCTGTTGTCAGAGGAGCCCTCAGTGTCAAATTCATGTTCTTTCTACAGCAGTGCCAGCAGCAGGTATGGCCTTAAATGAATATCTCATGAAAACAGTCTAATATATGCATATCATGAATTTATTATGTCCCAGCTGTTTGCTGCAAGACTGGTGTCTCAAGAGGCTGATGTCAAGTGTCTGACTGTTTCTGTTACACTTCCCTCTCCCATCACCTTGCCCACATCATATCATACCCCAGTCACTGACTCCTGGGCTTTGGACCAAAATGGGACCACCTGACATGCATGTAGAGAACTGCTGAACTGACTGTGACTGTGCATTAGTGGCTGGAACGGGACTTTTTTCCACTGTTTCTTTTCAAAATGTGAGGGAATGTCCTCATATGCCTTGTGGGTCCCCTCTGGGCATAGTCTTTGAAGTGCCCAATCCAGGACAGTAGCCAATCATGGATGCATGGGGGCTGTCCTGGCTCTCAGACTCTTCCTCTCTCTCCTGCAAAAGGATTCATTCCCCCATGGTCCCTCCATCTGAGCAGGGGCTCCCAGCATGGGTCTGGGTGGGCGTTTGTGCAGCTAGAGCTCACACATACAGGGAGAAACGGACATCCTTGGGCTATGAAAGTTCTTCTTCCCAGTAGCACTGGATGAGGTTATGTGGATTATTGCATCTCCTACCTGGTCACAGACTCTCTAGTCTATGTGGAGCTCCTGCCTGCCCCTGAGAAAGGTCACGAGAGGAATGCCATCCGTTCTGTGCCCAGAAAAAGCGCCAGTTATACTCTGAACCCAAATTTCTCATGTTACTCAGTTTGGGGATTGTATAGGAGGGCTGTTGTCTCAGTATATTTTACATATTTTATAAAAATCAGTTGATCTGTGTACATGAAGGGTCTAGATCCAGCTGGCACACTGCTGGGTTAATAACATTGTGGTGGTCTGGACTGGGATAGAGTTAATTTTCCTCAAAATAGATGGTATGGGACTGTGTTTGGGATCTGTGCTGAAACCAGTCCTGATAACCCAGGGATGTTTTAATTCCTGCTGAGCAGGGCTGACACAGTCAACGGCTATTCTTCTCCAGCGAGGGGCTGGGAGGACACAAGGAGTTGGGGGGACACAGCTGGGACAGCTGACCCAAACTGACCCCAGGAATATATTCCAGACCCTAATGGAGTCATCACATGGAAAGCTGGGGAAGAAGGAAGAGGGGGAATGTTTGGAGTGATGATGTTTGTCTGCCCAAGTCACCATTACTGTGATGGAGCCTGGCTGTCCTGGACATGGCTGAACACCCGCCTGGCATGGGGAGAGGGGGTTTACTTTGCCTGTATGTATGGCAGTCCATGACATTCTTTTTGGTGACTGAGGTGTGACTCAGAGTGACTGTAGCTGTGGATGTCTACCACAGCAGGTATATCTCTAGAGAGACTGTGGCTTGTCACTAAGGCTCCGCTTAGAGCAGGTACACCCTTAAGGGACTGCAGTCCGTGATTAAATCCAAGCCAGAGCAGGGACAGGGGAGGAGGGAGGAGTTCACTGTAACGTTAAACCTGATGTTCTGGTCCATAGGGACGTCTGGGATGGAGTTATTTTCTTCATAGCATCTGGTAAGGGGCTGTGTTTTGGATTTGTGCTGAAAACAGTTCTGATAACACAGGGATGTTTTAGTTCCCGCTGAGCAGGGATGACACAATCAGGGCCTGTTCTGCTCCTCACCCCTCCAGTGAGTAGCCTGAGGAGGGACACTGCTGGGCTGACTGACCCCATATGGTCTGGATTAGTATAAAAAGTATAAATAGTATAAAAAAGAGGGGGAAGAAGGAAAGGGGGGATGTTTGTAGTGATGGTGTTTGCCTTCCCAAGTCCCTGTTACCATCATGAAGCCCGGCTCTCCTGGGGATGACTGAGCACCTGCCTGGCTGTGGGAAGTGGGGAATGAATTCCTTGTTTTGCTTTGCTTGCATGTGAAGTTTTTGCTTTTGTTCTAGTTACAGGGGCTGGGACCAGTTTATCACTGTGTGGGTGTAACCAAAACTGTGTGTTCTACACCCTGTATGTAATTTCTGATGGATTGCTAATAATGGATCATTTGCAGCAGCTGCCCAGGGCACACCTGACTCCTCAGACTACAAACTGGGTGTTAAAGAACCCTGCAAGACAGGGGAATATTTTCTGTCCTCACACCAATGACTCAGCTCTGATAACTCCCCTCAGGAAAGCATCAGCTCCTTCACACCCAGCCTGAGGGGTCATGTCTGCTGATGGACCATTAGGGATTGGCACCAGAAGCAGCTGCAACAACCTAGACCATCAAAGATTCCAAAAATATCCCATGACTCACAGAGTTAAATCAGCCATTGTGAAACTCCTCACCCCGAGGGAGGTACTGGGCATTCCCACCTGAACCTGAGCATAGATAATCTTGGGGTTTGAAGACTTCTGGTACCACTCGTCAGATCCAGAGGGTGACCAGAAACTCAACAGGACTGTGACTGCCACTTTGGACAAGACTGTGACCACCATCCTCACCAACAGATTTTTTTGTCCTTTTACTTTGCATTCAGGGGGAGTATGTGATGCTCAGCACAGGGGCTAATGAATATCATTCTGTTCGTGTCCCAGAATGCTGGGTTATACATCGATTTTTGTGGGTTAAAAACCAGTTTTTCTCTGTATCATTGGATTTATTGTAATCTTTTTAGTAAGCTGTAACTCTGACTTTTAATCTCTCTTGAGCTGGGTTCATTTCTCCCACCTTTAAACCAACACAGCTTTCCCTTTTCTCATGGGAGAAAACCCACAAGTCTTCTCACTTTCGATTCTCTCTCCTGTCCCACTGGGGTGAGTGAGTGGCTGCACAGGGCTGAGGTTAAACCATGCCACACCTGTCACAGAATGCATGGGAAACCTTTGTCTGAGCTTAGACTAAGGAGCTTCTGATCTGGGGTGTCTCCAAGCCTGAATCCCCAACCTCTGCTGCCTTATGAAAATATAAAAGATGAGTGATTATTTTCATGTGCCTTCTATGCAGGTCTTCTAGCTATCCAATATCTGGAAGAGCAGGGCAAGAATTTCCTTTTTTTTTTTTCGTTTCCATAATTCTCCTGATGAAAATCATGGATCTAATCCTGTCCCACCAAGCAGAGCCAGGATGGGGGAATGTTCACATGGACTTCACTTTGGCTGGCCGCAGGGCTGGTGGTGATCTTCCACACTGGGAAATTGTAAGGAATTTTTTTTCCCTGGCATTTTCATTGTAAAAAGTTCTTGGGGTTTTATTCCCTTTCCTGCTAGCCTTCTTTCTGCAGTTACTGCCACATTATTTAGCAATTGTACTGGCTGCCCAGTAGAGGGGTGTAGATACCAGCCCAGGCAGCAAACCCTCTCCCATTGTGTGTCGTTCTTTCTGCACATGCTGGAGCCGGGAGACTCCGAGGATGGCTGGGGGCAGAGGGAGGTAGGCAGTGAGGTGAGGGAGGGGGTGAGAAGAAGCCAGCCAAGCCACCCAGGAGCTGTCAGTGCCAATCCAGTGCACAGCCCTGCTCTGAGTACACCCAGGGCTGTGTCTTGCCCATCACTCCAGGCATAGTCAATGCATGGGCACGATGCCAACCTGATATTGCCAGCACTGGGGTTTCAGGCTGGGAACATCGGGTGAAGGAACACTGGGTTGTTACAGGGGCTCCCAGCCTTTCCTGGATTTATTTGCCTGGAGTGTTGTGGGCTGGATGTCCTCAGGAGCTGAGAAAACTACCAGTTCAGTCCACATCCAGTGTGAGGCAGGGTGTGCGGTACCCCTTGGGAGCTCCTTTGACCTCACCAGTGACAGGAATAGGTTGTGTGTGGGAACTCCTCTCTCGTCCTCTCCTCTCCACCTTTCGCAGACTGTTCTGCCACTCAGCCAGTTGCCCAGGATGTGCATTTTCCTAATAAGACACTTTGGGGCCTTCAAATTAGGTCCAAACTTGCTTCCCTCCATCTGCTTCCCAGCCTCTGTCCATCTGCTCTCGGTTCCAGTCAGGCCTGGCTGACATTTCTCAGGTGGGTGGGTCTTGGGCAGTGCAGCACAAAGGAGCCCCAGGGACACCCTGATCAGTGCTCACTGCATGTCCCCAACACCTGCCAGACCCATGGCTAGGATGACCACCAGTGCCCGGCCACTGCTGCACAGGCAGGGCCTGCCAACACCCAGCACTGCCCTCCCAGCCCTCCAATGCCAGCCATGGGTGTAAGGGAATCTCGGGATGGGGAGAGCCTGGTATAGGCACAGTTGACAGGTGGGTATGGATGGGACTTCAGAAGCCCAGGTCTGGTCTGAGGATGGTGATTTGCTTAGTCTCTTTGCATGCTGTCCTGGGGTGTGTCTATCCTGTGCTTCAGCTACTCTCCTTGCCCTGAGGTTCAGCACTTTTAATTCTGAATAAAACCCAGAAATTCTCTGGACTCCAGGAGCTAGATGAGTGGAGGGACTTTGTGACACTGTGGCAGAAGTATTGAGTCATTAAACTCATGTTCTAGAATATGCTCTTTGCATTAGGGAAATTAATCACAGATTTATTCTTTTTCTTCGGAAAAACCCTCTTTTAATTTCTGTGAATCCTTCCTGTGAGTCCTTCTCTGTGCAGCCCACGATACTTGGCCTCCTTGGCTCAGGCTGAAACTTATTTAGCATTAAAAAATGCCACTCCCAACAGTATTAATAACACCTAAACCCTTATGAGCTGGAAATCCAAAGAGCTGATCTCCTCTCTGGGAGGAGATCGAAGGCTGATCTAGCCACTCCAAAGCAGCCTGCCAGTGCTCCTTCCCAACTGTGGGGAAGGGGCAGGGTTTGCCACAGAGGGAGGTGGAATGAAAATATTTCTGGAAGGAAGTGGAGGATTAAGGCTTGGCAGTAGAATGGCTGACCTGCTAGTGCCGCTGTCCATGGAACCATAGAGCCATTTAGGTTGGAAAAGACCTGTAAGATCATCAAACCCTAGCCATTAATCCAATGTCAAGTCATGCTGCTGGTGGGACGTGGAGGTTGTGCCCATACCCTTGGCTCCTGACGAGATGTGCTGCCCTGATTGGTGAAAAACTCTTCTCAGAGTGCCAGCAAGGATTTCAGCTGGAGCACCACAATGAAGCCAAGCAGGAGGGTGGGTGTGGTGGTTTGAGCCTGGATAAACGCCTGGTGTCCAGCAAAACTACTTCAAGGTCTTTCTTCCCCCTGCTTTTCACCTTCCAGAGGGAAGGAAAAAACCAGCTCGGAATTTACAACTAGAGATAACCAAAAGAGGAGCTTTGCTTAATACCACAGGCAAAGCAGAACTTAGAATAATGCTTAAATTTATTAGTAACCAACTAAAAACTAAAAAGAAGAAATAAAAACAGGTTAGAAACACCTTTCCACCACCACCCCTTGGTCTGTCCC
>JAWWTY010000048.1:1151815-1197393 GCA_035222235.1 Margarornis squamiger | reverse complement strand
TCTGCTCTATAGGATGGAGGGAAACTTCCAGAGACTGCAACAGAAGCCAATCTTCCTCTTAGGAAAAAAAAACAAACTCCTAATCAGAGAAACCCATGACACCAGGGAAGGTGATGGGAAGTGTAGCACTGCTTCTAACCTTCAGAAATGTCCGTACCAATCACTGCTGTGATGATGTCAAATAGAGAAAGCAGCAAGGATTAATTTCAGGGCTGTTATTTGAGATGTCGTAAGTTTTTCCCATATATCTGGCAGATCCAGGCTGATCACAGTCCAGGGGATATCCCTTTATTTATTCTTGCGGATAGATCGCTGGAGACATCAGCTTCTTTGGGAGTGATTTGGGGTCAGGGTAGTTCTCCTAGCCCTCTTTTTGTCTGTTCCTTTCGACATCAAAGAGCTTGTCTGGTTGCTGATGTGAGCCTGGCCTTGTGCCATCAGCTCTTACCAGAGAGCCAGAAGTGCTCATCTGCTTCTCATATTCAGCAGCCCTTGAGAAGCCAGTCAGGCTCTCCTCTGGGATCATACTCGCCTGAGCCTCTTCCTATCAGGGAGAGGTTGGAAGAGATGCTCTGCTTAGGCTTCTCTTTGCCTCTCACCCCTCAATCCATCTAGCCCTTCCAGAAATCTGAGCAGGACTTGGGATCCAGCCAAGTTGGACCCAGCAGAGCCAGTGCTGTTGTTGCTGTAGGCAGTCACTGCTCAGTGTGATGCCCTGCAGGGAGATGCTTGTTATATCCCTTTTTTCTCTCTCACAGAATCATAAAGGTCAGAAAAACCCTCTAACATTACTGAGGCCAACCATTCCCTCAGCATTGCCAAGCTCACTACTAAACCATATCCTCAAGTGCCACATCCACACACGTTTTGGACATCTCCAGAGATGGTGACCCCACCATTGCCCTGGGTGGCCTGTTCCAATGTCTGACCACACTTTCCATGAAGAAATTACTCCTAATCTCCCATCTAAATCTCCCCCCAGCACAAGTTAAGGCCATTTTCTCTCATTCTGTCCCTTGTTCCCTGGGAGCAGAGCCTACCCCCCACCTGGCTCCACCTTCCTGTTAGGAAATTGTAGAGAGTTCAGGAGGTCCCCCCTGAGCCTCCTTTTCTCCAGGCTGAGCCCCCCCAGCTCCCTCAGTTGCTTCTTCTCAGACTTGAAGTCCAGACCCTTCCCCAGCTCCATTGCCTTTCTCTGGATATGCTCCAGCCCCTCAATGTCTTTCTTGTTGTGAGGGACCTAAAACTAACACCAGGATTCGAGGGACCTCAGCAGTGCCCAACACAGGGTGGTCACTGCCCTGGTCCTACTGGCCACACCAGTGCTGGTACAAGCCAGGTGCCGTTGGCCTTCTTGTACCCCCCAACCCTGTTGCAATGACTTTGTCAGCTCCATAGCACTGGGACTCTGCTGGGCTTTCTGCTTTGCTCAGTGGTTCAGGCACTGATCCTGTGAGTTGCTGGGAGCTTCCTACATCCAGCTGGCCCTCTGGTCCTCCTACGCAGAGGGATGGATGGCGGTTAGTGCTTCAGCAACTGCCTGTTGGGTTTCTCCTATTCATGCCAAGTTAGCAAAAAATGATCAAAGCAGCCAGTCAAAACTCTTTATTTTTCCCTCCAGATCATTGGTGACAGAGATTTTGATCACTTTGAAGGGAAGAGCTAATTAGCAACTCACTGAATTAAGTAGAAGGTGCATCATATGTACTGACTTTTTGCTGTTTTTCGGGGCTGTCATGAAGATTGCTCATCCCAATGCAATAATCGTTTCCATAGTGACTGATGTACTTCGTAGGGAAAGAATTGGAGACACAAATAACAAAGACAAAGACCAAATGTATAATGCAAAGAATCGAATGCAAGCAGAATAAACCCTAGGCTTCAGCATGGGCTGCCTCCGAGAGAATATGGGATGTTGTGAGGGGGATGCCACGAACAGAGGAGGGTGGGAAGCACTTGGATAGGGTGAGGGGTTGTGTGGCTTGGTGCAAGGACCAGCCAACATCTCTTCCAGGGAGTTCAGGTGTTGTTCCTGCAGGGTATCTTGCTCAGCAACAACCACGAGCCTCCTTAAAAGTGTGGTGGTTTTAAAGCTATCCCAGGATGGGCAGAAACAGCAGTGTTTGGAAGATAAACAGGAACTGAATCTTCCCTTAATCTCCACTGTCAGAGCATACCTGACTTCATCCAGGTGAGTGTTCCACTAGGCCTTTCCCTTATTCTGGCTGTGAGTTCTGTTTTTATAGTCCTGACATTCAGTAATCCCATACACAAGAGCAAATTGTCTCCACCTTTCAGTACCACCTCCCTGTTGACTCATGAATTATAGGCACTGAAAAGGATGTGCCCGGAGGAGCCTGTCTGAAGCCCACAGCACCCAGCTCACAGCCACTGGGCAGTTCTGCAGGCTCCAAAGAGCTCTTACATCCCAGCCTTATGAAGCCCGTTAACCACCAAGTGGGCTGGCCTGTCTGTATTTATCCACTGTAAGTACAGAGAGGGGGATCTTTGACCTCTAAACTGTTCACACTCCTGTAACAACCTATTTGACAACCACTGCTCAATAAGTCCTTGTTTTCTACACCTCGTTTCTGTCTTTATCTTTGTACAGAGAGCAGAGTAAATCTGGCTGAGAGAGAGGATTTCTCTGTGCAGCAGTCCAGCACAAGCCCAAGGTCCCGGCTTAGCAGGAGACTGGTTTGCTGCTATGACTTGGTCCCAGCGCTAGCATGTCACTCTGTGCTCTAACATGCTTATAGGTAACCAGAGCACTAAGCCATCAGCTTTCAAGCATTAAATGAAGTTTATTTCAATAACACTACTGTTACAGTTTCAGAATCTGCTATGGAATTCCTTCTCCTACCAACACAGAATTTGAAGCTAACGTCCAACAATCATGCACCCACTCCCCCCACCTTAGCTAACAAAAGGGGTGGCAGATTCCAACCTGATGGGTTTGTTGCTGTGTGCTGGTTGTGGGCACTTCGGTTTTTTTCTGGTGGCTGCTGAGGGTGGAAGCATCTCAGAGGGAGCCCCTCTTCAGCTTGGCTCCTCTTTCCCCTCCACCCTTCAACCTCTAGCTCTGGGCACTCTGTGCCTTGGATTTGCAACGGACTTTTTTTTTCCTGATGGGGCTGGCATCGGCAGAGAAGCTGCTGCCCCCTCTGCCCCGCCATGGCCCGACGCTTCTTCTCTCGAGCAAAGGACAGGAACGTGCCTGCTCCACACCACAGAAAAGGTTCCACACCGTCCCTCTGAGCCAGCGATCCCACGGGAGCCTACTCGGGACTGCCACAGCTCCATCCCCAGGACCCACCAGCATCTCCACCCTGTTCCTGGGAAAGCTGTCCTTAAATATAACTGCACCCAAAGGGGGCAGAGACTTTCATGTCATGTAAAGATGTTGATCACAAACTGTTTTGTTCCTGGAGATATATATATATATATATATATACACACATATATATATAAGAACTGTTATCCTTTTCTATACATTTTCCTAATTAAATTTTGTTCTAAATGTAAAAGAGTAGGGTGGTTATTTTGTTTTTAGGGAAGAAGGCCCTTTCTTTTCTCCTGGTCAACATAGACATCTTAATTTTTCTTTATACTAAGACAGTTACACAACTGCAAAACTCACAGCCAGATGGAAAGAAACAACCCACCCTGGGCAGGACTCCTTGTCATACCTATCAAAGGCCAGGGCATACACATACTGCCCTCTGGCCGTTTTTTGCAGTTTCTTCCCTTTCTCTTCTCCCCTTCTCCCATCTGTGGGAAAGAATGCTTTGATGCAGCTTGCAAGCACCTTTCTTGGAAAGGGTTTGCCTGTTTTGTCTGTTCTGGCAATAAACAACTTGAGGGAAAGACAGAATGTCACTGTTCTCACACATTCTTCCAAACTTAAGTTTCCCAGCCACAAAAGTCTCTTGAGCAAAGAGAAATTCCCAAACCAGTTCATTTCCTCATCCATTTCTTGCACGGGGTCCCCTCAACCTCCTACAGTCACCATGGAGCATCAAAGAGAGAGCTGGGCATGTGTCTGCAACCACTTGGTACAAATGCACAGGTCCAGTTACAGAGCTCCCAGCATCACCCAGCATCTCACTGGTAGGAGTCCTGTGGCAGCCTGATGCCAAAGTGTCCAGAATGCATGGGCTCACAGAATGGTTTGGGTTGGAAGGGATCTTAAAGACCATCTCATTCCAACCCCGTGCCATGGGCAGGGACACCTTCCACTAGACCAGGTTGCTCCAACTCCCATGCAGCCTGGCCTTGAACACTTCCAAGGATGGGGCTAATTTGGTTCCTGCTGCTTTGGTTGGAATAAGGTCAGACAAGAGGCCTACACGCATGTAACAGAGACTGACCTGAGTCCTGGAACCTATCAACTTCCTATGACAAATATAACCAGTCCCATAACCATGAAATACTCCTGCTCCACCATCGCCAGATCTGAAGCCTTCAGATGTACCCAGAGCTTCTTCCAGGCTGGATCAGGGTCAACTGAAACATGGAAAAGATTTTATATGAGTTGTTTAATAAACCAGATAGGTCAGAGCTGCTTCCCTGAAGTCCCCAGACACAGCTGCAGGTGTGTTCATGATAAGCACAAGTCCTACAGGGTTCTTGAGGCTGAAAGAATTGGGATCATTCACCCTGGAGAAGAGAAGGTTCTGGGGAGACCTTAGAGTATCTTCCAGTTCCTGAAGGCTCCAAGAGAGCTGGAGAGGGACTTTGAACAAGGGCCTGGAGTGACAGGACAAGGGAGAAATGGCTTCCCACTGACAGAGGACAGGATGAGATGGAATGTTGGCATGGTGAGGCTGTGTCACAGGTTGCCCAGAGAAGCTGTGGCTGCCCCATCTCTGGAAATGTCCAAGGCCAGGTTGGACAGGGCTTGGAGCAACCTGGTCTAGTGGAAGGTGTTCCTGCCCATGGCAGGAGTTGGAACTGGTTGATGTTTAAGTTCCTTTCCAACCCAAACCATTCTGGGTTTCCATGATTTTTCTTGCTGGTAAGGTGCCTCCAACCCTGTAGCCATAGTGTTGCCTGGAATGTATGGAAAGGTTTTGGGTGGCAGGGATGGCTGAGGGAAGGGATGAGGAAGGAGATGCTGTGCTGAATAAAAATGTGCAAACCCAGAGGGGTAATACTGGCAATTCCCTTCTGGCTCTGCACCCCGAGCACCACCAGCTGAAAAACAGTCCTGCCAGGTGTCAGACAGACCCTGAGGTTTTGGGGCTATGACAACCTATGTGCTCTTGCTGACAGACTCTCCCCTTTCAGAGGCATCCTATTTAAGTACAAGCTGGCAAGGAGAATTCCATCCCTTGTTGTTTGTTCTTTTTTTCTGGAGAAAACGACCTAAAAGCATCACCGCAGCTCTAGGACTGTAGCACTGGCTCTTGCTTGCAGCAACTCCATTCCTGCATCCCCAGCCTCCCTGCAGAGCATGCAGTATTACAAAACACCTCCTGCCTGCTTCCTGCAAAAATCCCTGAGGTCTCTTACATAAGCCAGTGTTGGTTTGCTGAAGCAGAAGAAGATTTGCAAGAAGTATGAGAAATAGCATCACTGCTGCCCTAGGTAAACTCAAACCACAGTTTTCGGGGTAGCAGGAAGAAGGAGGGGCAGATTAGGATGGATGAGTCTCAGTGGTGAGCCTCTCTGCCAGAGCCAGGAGCTGCCCCATCCTCCCTCTCCCAGTCCATACCTGCCTGCTCCTCTGGACTCCTAAACTCCCCCAGAGTTCCCTTCCTGACTTCTCTCACTGGCCTTCATGACTCTGGCTTTCCCGGGTACCAGCCAGGGTCTCTGTTCAGGAGATGGGACTGCACCTGCCCACAGCTGGATCAGGCCAGTACTCTCCTGTGCCAGAATATCTTGACGGTAATACTGTGCCTGAGCACCAAGGGACACAAGGCCTTTCCATCTCTATCTCCCACACTGGAGTACTGCAGCTAGCAGTGATGCACCAGCAAGGTTGTAGTCAGAGGGACTCAGAGACTGCTGACCACAGCCTAGCTGCTGGTTGCTGTTATTCTCACTTTTATTTTGACTGTATATATTGGTTTCCTCTGTAGAGAAAACCTCTTCAAGTGGAAAATATACACTGCTTCTCATAGGCACCCTCTATGCTTTCCAGCATTTTTCACTTGATACAACCCCAGACGTGATTCTCTTGTGTCCAGAGCCACATCAAGCCTGGGGGACAAGGGGAGAGGTGAATTCAAGCTCAATTTCTTCATGTGCCTATCTTGGTCATCCTTTTCCAGGCCACTGAGCAGAGCATCTATTGAGGACTGGGAGCAAATACACCATAGCACGTGATTTTGGGCAAGACAGATGATTCAGACATGATTCCCCTCAAATCTTACTTACCTTTGGCACAGCCAAGTAAGTCAAAATTTCCAAAAGGAGACACTGATGCAAGGTAACTCAACATTCACCTGAAAGGGTGGTCAGGCACTGGCACAGGCTGCCCAGGCCAGTGGTGTGGTCACCATCCCTGGAAGAGTTCCAAAGGCATGTGGACATGGCACTTGGGAACATGGTTTAGTGGTGGCTTTGGCAGTGCTGGGGCAATGGTTGGACTCCATGACCTGAGAGGGCTTTTCCAACTCTAATGATTCTGTGATTCTACATACAAAGGATTTTCAAGCTTATTGGCCTGGACAACTGGGCAATTAGTAGTTAGGACTGGTTAAACACTTGATCAACTTTCCTACAGGAGTATAACATGCCTGCTGAAGGGACAAGCTCAAGGGCTGTGCCCTTCACAGGAAGTGACCCACTTGTATGGGGCTGGGGTGTGTCAGTGGGCACAGGGGCCTTCCTGGTCACCTGATGGACACAGCAACTTTGGAAGACCATCCCCTCGTGCAGCTGGCTATGTTTGCCAGCACATTGCAAAACAGAGTCTTCAGGTTTGGATAAATGCCATCATCCCATAACCTGTGATGGTGCTTTTACTGCTGAAGAATCTTTAATCGCAGGCTAGTAAATTCCCTCTTGCTATTTCTGGGGTCTGAGGTATATTCAAGCGACTCCCTTCTCTTAGAAACCTGTGGGGGTTTGTCTATGAAAGATGGGATCATTACTGCTGGGAAAAGGCCTGCATGGCACAAAGGGCACCTTGGCAGCCCTGCAGCCATGTGTCTGAGCTCCCTGTGGGGGTGTAGGGCTGAAGCATCTTCAGTGTGGGGTCAAATCAGAGCTCCCACTCCACTGTTCACCTGGAACACAAAGCTGTGCTTGAAACCCTGGTGACAAAAGACTTTTGGCTTTCTCATCTCCCAGCACTTACAAGTTTGACAGTGATGTGCAGTCCCTCCGCTGCTCTGGTCTTCAGCTGGTGCCACAGGGCTCACTCACACTTGTTGCCATGTCATTTCCATTTTTTTGGATTTCCTCATGTTGATGGTCTCTCCCTCCCCAATCCCTCTGATAAGACATGAACTATTGTTTCACACACAGTGCTTGGCATTTTGGAGAGAAAGCTGTCTCCTGGTCTTCACTGCATGGGGGAATAATCAGGATTAAATATTGTGGCTGATGCTGGACCTGGGGCCAGTTTGTACCTGAGTGGGGGTTCAGCCCAAAGGACACATTCCCTGTAACTCATGGCTACAGAACACCATGAGCGCTTCCTGCTCCATGGACTTCCTACTTCTGGGTTCTGCCTGCCCCTCCAAGGCTGTGGGAGCTGCATCCACAGGTGCCACAGAAGAGGTGACCAAGGAGAGCAGCTTGTACAGAAGCTCCCACCTGCCTAAGCCACAGGCTGTCATGGTCCTGTGCTTTGATAGCTGGGAAGCATGACCTCTTGCCCAAGTGTGTCCTTTGTGTCCCTGCTCTCCTGCATCCTGGCTGTCCAAGCGGAGTCCAGCACCTTGGCATGACAGTGAGTCTTCTCCTTGGTGGGACTTTGGACTGTGCACCCTGTGCTGTCCTGTGCCCCTTTCCCACAGCCTGACACCTCGTACTTGATATAAAGACCTCTGGGCACAGGGAGATCTGCAGGTTAACTATCCTCTGGGTAAGGAAACATTAATTTGACTGTTTTCAGCTTTCATGGCCATTGTCTCCATGCAGCTCTTGGGAGCACAGGACTTGATCTTCCAATCAAGATCATAAGATTTTCCATGTAATCTACTTTCCTCCTCCTGTTTCCCCACCTTCTTTCTCCCCCACTGATTTTCCTCGGAACAAAACTAATTTTTCCTTTTCCCATCCTCCTGTCTCAGAGACAGACCACTCCACTCACCTCAGTGGGCCACTTCACAGCCCTGGGTTTGAGAGGAGATGAGCTGCAGGGCTTGGGTTCTCCTCTGGGCTTTCCATCCTTCAGATACAAAGCCCAAAGTTCTCTCATCCTTCTCCATCCACAGTTCTCTCATCCTTCTCCATCCTCCACCTCCTCATCCAGACACAAATTTGCCAGAGTTCAAGGAGTGTTTGGATAATGTTCTCAGGCACATGGTGGGATTCTTGGTGTTGTCTTGTGCAGGGCCAGGAGCTGGACTTTTTGATCCTTTCAGGTTCCTTCCAACTCAGGTTATTCTGTGATTCTATGAACCTGTCCCCATGGAGAGCCTTTATCATCCACCAGTGGGGAAGCTCTGCTCTCGAGAGACCTTGTGTGGTCTTCCAGCCTGCAGAGCATCCAGCTGTGATTCAGACAGAGAAGGTGGGAGAAGTGTATTTTTCCACAAGCAGGGACAGCATTCAAGGATTGGTGGCCTTAGTGGGAGAGTGGCTCATGAGTTTCCCCCATCTGCCAGAGATAGACTTTGACCCATAGGACTTCTCTGAGGTACTGGGGAGCTTCAGTTTGTCGGGATGCCTTGGGTGTTTGGGGTGCCTGAGCAGGAAAGTACTTGAGGACCTGCCAATTAACTCAATATAATGAGCCTTAAATACTTTCCTTGTCATCCCCCTTTTCTAGCTGCTACCTGAGTCGTTATCCTCAGCCCTGCTTCCAGGTTTCAGTAGGCATTCACTCCTCTCTTAGCCTCTGTGATTGTGTATAATTCCTGTTTAAATTCTTCTCATTTTCACAGTGTAATTAGGCAGATGAGCAGCTTTTGTTCTGCAGTCAAATAGCAATTAGCTGTGCTTTTTGCTTGATGGTTGTTTTTTAATTAGGATTTTGTTGATGGCTTTTGTCCTCAGCAGAAAATAGGGGCTGAATGGTTTATAGGTCACACTGCAAGAGGGACTACCTGCCTTCTCCCTGTCTGTGCCTTACTTCCTCCCTGTCTGCACCCTGCTTGCCTGGCTAGGTGGCGGGACTTGGGGAAGGTGGCCCAGAGATGCCCCTGCCACATTCCCATCCTCTGCCTGCTGTAACCAGGGACCTTTCATGTGCCCCTAGGGTTGAGGTAACTTGCAAAAGTTTTCCATAGGTAATGGTTTGCCAACTTTTTCTTCTTCAGGATGCCACTATATGACTGAAAGTATTCCCTGCCTGTTTCCTATGCCTCTCCAAGGGAGAGGCACCTGCAGCACCCTCAGCAAGGTGGTCCCTGTCCTCACTTCAGCTGTCACAGTCATGTCTCAGCTATTGAGCACCCATCTCAAGGTGTCTGTGGACGGGCTGCCCTGGGCTGTTGGTGCCAGCACAGCGGAGGCTGGAGACCTGTGAAGGAAGAATGCTGGGGTTAGACAGCTCAGAGAATCACAGAATGTCATGAGCTGGAAGGGACCCACAAGCTTCATCAACTCCAGCTCCTGGCCCTGCACACGACAAACCCAACAATCCTACCATGTTGCAAGAGAGTTTTGTCCAGTCCTTGCTGCTGGTGGTCACTGCTCGTTGTGATGCCCCACAGAGAGATGCTCATGGGACTCCATTACACAGTTCTTTCTCTCTCATAGAATCATAGACTTGTTTACATTAGAAAAGCCCTCTAAGGTCATTGAGGCCAGCCACAGCACTGCCAAGCCCACCACTAAACCATGTCCCCACAGCATTTGGATGTGCCACATCCACACGCCTTCTGAACATCTTCAGGGATGGTGACTCCACCACTGCCCTGGCCAGCCTGTTACAATGCCTGACTGCACCTTCTGGGAAGAAATTTTCTCTACTATCCAGTCTGAACTTCCCCTGCCACAACTTGAAGCTGTTTCTTCTAGTCCTGTTGCTTGTTATCTGTGAGAAGAGCCCAACCCCCACGTTGCTACAGCCTCCTTTCAGGCAATTGTAGGGAGTGAGAAGATCCCCCTTGAGCATCCTTTTCTGTTCCTGCAGAGCAGATGGTCCCTTTTCCTGTCTATGCTCAGGGGCTGCTGGATGAGTGTGGGACAAAGGCACAACATCTCATCACACCATGACTTTTGGGATTGCATGTAAATCACAACAAATATTCCTGTGAGTGATCCCTCATCAGCAATAGGTGTATTTTTAATACATGATCCCAACCAATTAGTGAGGTTAACCCACTGCTTTAGGCCCTTTCTTTATTGCACCCTTCACCTTCCCTTAAACTCTGCCTTCCCATTGGCTCTGAGGAATGGTCTTGTGCCCCATTCATCACTGCACGACCAGGAAGCTCCATGATCCCAGTGCTCAGACAGACCCAGAGGGCACCCTTATGGTGGCTCGATCAATGCTGTGGATCCACGTGGCCCTGGGGACTGCCTTAGCATCCTATCCTGGCCCTCTGTCCCCTCTCTGCCAGCGTTTTGGGGTTTTGTTGCCCTGCTCAGGGTGCACTGGAGAGCAGCTCTGCACCACTGCCCTGTGTCCCTGCCTCCAGCTCCTACAGTCCCACAGGTAGCTGAAAGGAGATGTTGGATAGAAGATGATAGAGTGCAGCGCTGTGTGGGTGGACTGGCATTGGGCTGGCATTGTGTCTTGCACAGCAGGACACTGGGGATGGGGGCTCATGGCTGCCGGCAGCCCTGGCAGCACTGTGAAGTGGCAAGGGAAGAGGTGGCTCGAGGGTGGCTGTGGCAGGGGAATGCTGTGGTGAGGAGCAGGAATCTCAGCTCATTCGTCAACCTGTAGTGGGGCCCTGGGCTGCTCTCCCTGCTTTGTGGGGAGACCACCCGTCTTCTCCTGTGGAGGGCAATGAGCTGTGCTGTGACTGGGCTGTCCATGTGTAGAGATGAACAGGAGTGGGTGATATCCAGGAGGAAGGTGGCCACGGACTGTTCTGGCTGAAGGCTGGTCCCCAGGGCACCAGTACCCAGGGTGCCTCCACCACCCTCTCTGCACCTGGGCAGGGCTGAGGCTGCCTCACGGCACCCAGCAGTGGTGGTGGGTATTTGCAGTGTAGGTGTTGGCATTGAGAGGGTGGTTTGTAGCTGTGTCTCAAATTGTTTGGTGACAAAAAAAATAGATGGTGCCCAGCACCTCCCCAGGAACAGCAGGGGGTGATGGTATCTTTCCATCTGAGCCCTGGCACACACATGTGCCCCGTTCTGCCCACAGCTGCTCTCATTTCATCAGCAGTACGGCCACTGGTGAGAGCCAGTTCTGGCTTTTCCTGAGGCAGCTGGATGATGGGAGCTGCTTCATCTGCCAACATCACTACAACCCTGCTGCTAAACCTGCCATCCCCAGGAGGGTGCTGAAGGAGCTGAATATTCCCCTCCGGAAGCACTGTCAATACTGTTAGAGGGGACAGAAAACCAGAGGTGTTGTGTCTACATTGATTTTTCTGCACACTAAACGCTAAGTCAGGCAGACTAGGGGCTGATTCTGTAGGAAGATGCATGCTAATGGTGTGTTTAAATCCTGTTGGGGGAGTCTGGCAGGTGTTATGGCAGGCAGGGCACAGCCACAGCACACCTGGTACCACCTGACAAGGTGGGACAGCCGGTGTCACCACTGGGCTCCAGGGTCTTGGCCAACATGCTGCCAGCAGAGACAGAGAGGTGGCAGCCAGAGATGCTTCCATGCCAAACAATCCTGCCCTTTGGCCGTGTTAGTTTTTTTTCTTTTTTCCCCTTTTTCAGGTTTGTCAGATAACGACCATGACCCTTAGTTTGATTCAGTGCTTTGAGCAGCAGGTACTTTCTGATGGAGATTATTTGCATGGAATAACACAAAGCTCCATCTGTAGATTGGCTCTCCTGGAAAATAATGACATCTTCAGCTGTGCAGGAGCCAGGACAAAGCCCACTAGCTGCTTGTAATCCCCTGGAAGCCACTCAATAGCACTTGAGCAGGGTGTAAGGGGCAGGGCTGTGTGCCAGACCTCTCCCTGCAGCCAAGGCGTTATCCCTGATGCGTTATTTAACAAAAGGTGTCAGGCTGGCTTTTTGCACTGGCTGAAAGCAAAATTACAGCCATTTGAAGCAGGCTCCTAGGAAACTAAAATTATCTTCACATCATATTTCTTCTCCAGTAAGGCCAGCATTACATTTTCTCAAATTCCAAGTCAGACATCAGGAAAAAGAGTAAAAATGTAGTTGACTCAAATATAGAATCACAGAATCATTCAGGTTGGAAAGACCTCTAAGACCATCATATTGCACCATGAAACCATCACTGCTATGTTCACCACTAAACCACTTCCCCAAGTGCCACATCCACATGCCTTTTGAACACTTCTAGAGATGAACACTTCCAGAGTTGGTAAAATATTTTACAAGATCCAGGAATACAATAAAATTTAGAAAAAGATCATGGTGTCAGGCTGATTTTCTCCTATCTGCTGTCTCTAAGCCTTTAATACACTCTGAAGCCAAGGTTTGGGGTGTGGGTTCACAAGGAACTATAGGAATTTCCTCTTCCTTTATATTTTAACAGGCTAACCTCCTCTGGTGCTCGTGGTCATCCTCTGCCAGCAGAACCCTGACTTTCACTGCTGCACTGTCCTTCCGGGGCTGTGAGAGGGAACCCCTCATTCCCCATTTCCTGACATATTCCCTGTCAGAGCTGCAAGCCCTCAGCTTTATAAACAGGGGCTGAATGGAAAATAAAGAGAAACAACTCTTCCTGTTCCTGGATGCTGGTGCTGGCAAGAGCAGGGTGGGAATATCCCCTCCTAGGGTCTTTGCCTTTCCAGCACCCCAGGGTACTGGAGCAGCAGGTACTGCTGGTGCTGGCTGCAGTGGGAATGGGGACATGGCAGAGTTGCTCCTTGCCCCAGTGCTGCCTCCTGAGCCGGGACCACATTGGCCTCCCTGACCTCAGTGTGCCAGGGCAGCTGGTTCCTCACACTCAGCATCTTCTCATGGAAACATCTGCCCATCCATCCACTGCCCTGTGCTGCTCTTCCTCATACAAGTGCCCCCCAAAACTCTGCCCTCCCCACTCCCAGCAGAGGAGTCCCTAACAGATGCAGCAGGACTCAGGGCTCATGAAAAATCAAACTTGCTTCTTTATTTGTGTGAAGACATGGAAGAAATTATAGCGGTGCTGTCTTTTCCAGAGTTGGTTTGCTGACCACCAGCTATGGCAGCTTTGACCCACGTGTGCAGCAATAGCAATGCAGATGGGGTGTTTATAGGCCATCACAACACATGATCAGCTGCAGGAGCTAGGGATGAACTGTGTCTGGCTTGACTTGCTAATGATGTCATGTTGAGGTGATTTCGGGCTTGGTTTTGCTTTTTTCCTGTCAAAAATAAGGAAGACGGTGTGATTGGAAACACCAGTCTTTGTGTGGCATGGGTGGGATGCCTGTGATTCCTCAGCCAGAGGGAAGCAGTGCTATTGAGAAACTCTCTGAAGGCAAGCAATCTGGAAACATGGGCTTTTGACAGCACACACAAGGGTTACAGACTCACACATCCATCTCATTAGCTTTTGTTTCATGTGCATGTGACAGTCTACAAACACAGCACAGCTGCAGGGACCACAGGGCAGCCCCCTCTCCCCACCCCTCACTCAGGGCACAGGAGAACCCCCCAAACCACCTCAAGGCCCGAGATAACCCACACAGGGGGGATATTTTCCTCCATGACATTTCTCTGGAAGCTGTTTCACTGAAATCAGATTTTTCTTTATGAATTGTTAATGTCAGTGACTTGTGGTTTTGAGAAAAGTTCTTAAAAGATTCTTCCTTTCAAGCACCTCTTTATTCCAAGAGCATATTTTCTATTGTGAATCATATAATAATGTAACGTGAAAATATCAAAAGAAAGCATATTAAGTGTCTTACAATATAAAGTTCCAAAATTATTTTGAGGGGTGAAAATACGAATGTGCCTTTTTTTCCCTTTTACCGGTTTGCCTTTGGAGGAATTTCAAAATGAATTTCCAGAATTTTCTGAAAAATGCTGATCCTGATTCCTTCTCTCCTCTGGAAATATCTGGACTTCTCTTTGTGTGTTTCCAGGTGTTACAGGTTGCTGTCACTCTTCAGAGTCTGATCACTGGGTCCCTGTGCACAGGTTGGATGTCATATTTATCCTGTGGTGATGATGTAAGGTCCCTGTCCAGGTGACAATCTGCTTCCTTTGGGCATTTCAACAAAGCTCTTGGCAGGTTCTCTAAAGCTCACAGGCCTCGTGGCAGACGTCCATCCCTGTCCTCTATGACATGCATCATTTCCAAGGGTGGGGACGGTGGCAGTGAGGGCACTGGGTGCAGCACTGGGTGCTGGGGCAGGTCCCTGCCTCTAGGGAAGAGCACCCATGCACCCCAGCAATTTGCCTATTAGTCACTTATGCCTCCCTTATGCCGAAGAAGAAACCAGGAGGTATGACACTGGTATTCCAGTCCTTCCTGTGCATATCTGATTTTCCTCAGCCCCTTTGACTGTGTTTGCATCTCTCCTAAGCAGTAAAATTATCATATCAAGGGGAGCCCAGCTTCCCTCCACACTCCTGATGCTGCCTGGGGACTTTGGAAAGAGGTGGCGATTTAATCTTTTATTAGCTGCTTCCATTCTCCTTTGATAGGAACAGATGAACTTGAACATAAGAACGGTGTTTCAGTATCACAATCCCACCTCACCCTGACAAGAGCCCAGAACAAAAAAGGGAAGGGAAGACAATCTGTGCTGCTCCTTGGAGACAGGTCAAGATCCATCTACCAGCACAAAGAGGCTTTTGAAACTCTGGGAGTACCTCATCTAAAGCACCAAGTCCTGAGTAAATCATAGAATCACTGAGGTTGGAAAAGCCCTCCAAGATCATCAAGTCCAATCATTAACCCAGCACTGCCAAGGCCACCACTAAACTCAATCCCCAAGTGCCACATCCATACATTTTTTGAACACTTCAGGGAATGGTAACTCCACCACTGCCCTGGGCAGCCTGTGCCAGTGCCTGACCACCCTTTCTGTGAAGAAATTTCCCCTAATCTCCAACCTAAACCTCCACTGGTACAACCTGAGGCTGTTTCCTTTCATCTTGTTACCTGGAAGAAGAACCTGACCTCCACCCAACATCCTGAGTCTCCTTTTTTCCAGGCTGAGACTCCCAGCTCCCTCGGCTGCTTTTCATCAGACATGTGCTCCAGACCCTTCCACAGCTCTCTTCCCTTCTCTGGACACGCTCAATGTGTTTCTTTTCATGCAGGGTCCACATGATATGCCCAGCCACCTTTCCCTGTCTGCCCAGGCAGCTTCTCCTACAAAGACTTTCTTTTAAAATTACAGTTTATTGATCTCATTCCTGCCTGAACTTTCTCCTCAGCTCTCAGCATTTAGCATGGCCCTCAGAGGCCCTGGTCACTGTGGGAATGAGCTCTGGATGACAGATCTGAATGGTCATGGTCACCGATTTGCTTTGGCCAGGTACAATTCCAGCTGGTGTGTGCCATGTTTGACACTGAAAAAGTGGCAGAGGGGGAGGCTTCAGTCAGTTTCTGTTTGGGGACCCAGATGAAGAGTCACCCGTGGTCTCAGGCTTTACTTAAAACATAACTCTATTGCTCCTTCCCTGTAAAACAGGGACAACGAGTCTTGCCTTCCTTTGCAGCCAAGGGGCAGGTCAGTGAAAGCTCAGAAATCTCTGGAAGTTTCTGGAGAAGCCCAGAGCCTGCCCTGAGTGCCATGCACAGGCTGCACCAAGGGGGCCAGATCTGGTTTGTATGAATACTGTCTGCACTGGAAGTCTGACACAGCTTTTTAGGGCTGTAGGACACTAGGATGGATGCTGATGGAAAGGAGAGGAGAAAGGAAAGAACAGGCTGAACTTATGCCAGAGCCTGCACAAGGCTGTCTTTGGTCCTGGCAGCCCTTGGTGCTGAGAGTGGGCAGAGACAGACCAAAAAGGACTCAGAGCCTCTGAGCAGTTGCATGAACATTTATTTCCCAGTATATGTTTGGATGGTTCCACAGCTGAGAGCAAGGATTTCTGGCCTTGCTTTAGTATTGTCAAGAACTCTCAGCCTGGGTGTTATCCCCTCATGGTGCAAGCTGGAGGGAGAGCTGGAGAGGCACAGCCATGGGCAGAGCTGGCATTGACCTCTGGCCCCCATCCTTAGACCTCCACACCTCTGTCCCCACTCATGGTTCTCAGTGTCTGCCTCCCTCCCACCTTCTCTGGCACAGCTGAGCTGCCACTCCCCAGTAGAACTCTGCACACCATCCACTGTCACAGTGATGTTGCTGCTCTTCACATCAGCAGCTGCAAGCTGGAGAAACAGAAAAGGAGCCTTTTGCCCCCTGACAAATTTGACTTACACAGAAAAGCCCCAGCAGCCCTCTGTGCCCTGTGCTTGGGGATATGGCACTTGCAGATGTGAGGCCTCCCAGTATGGTGCTATTGTGCTGGGAGAGCACCAGCTGGGGTTCCAGAGGAGCAGCAGCAGAGCTGGGCTGAGGAGGGGCATCACCTACAGCTCCTGTTTGCCCCTATACACCTGGGGTTGTCCTTGCTTTCCACTGTGGCTGATCACCTTGAGGGACTCCCAGCTCCAGCCCTGCCCAGAGGTCCATGGTGAGTGTCTGTGATCCAGCAGGGTGACAGCACTGCCATTTTGCAACTGTCCTTGCAGCCCTGCAGTGCTCCTGATCCCTGCTGAAGCTCCTTGATAGGACAAGGGGGAATGGCTTCCCAATGACAGAGGGCAGGGTTAGATTGGATATTGCGAAGAAATTAGTCCCTATGAGGGTGATGAGGTCCTGGCACCTGGAGGTGTCTGCCCCACCCTTGGAAGTGTTCAAGGCCAGGTTGGACGGGGCTTGGAGCACCCTGGTCTAGTGGAAGATGTCCCTGCCCATAGCAGGGCAAGGAACAGGATGAGCTTCACAGTCCCTTTCAAACCAAACTATTCTGGGATTCTCTAATTCTGTCATTCTAGAGCTTGGTGAAAAGCTTGGCTTTCACCCAAAATAATTCCCCCTTTGCCATGGCAGAGGTAGGCTGGAAAGGCTGCTTAGAGCCCAGGGAGTCAAGAGCTGCCTGCCTGGGAAAAGAGCCCCTGTACTGGCTGAGAAAAAAATGTGATGTTCTGAGAGCCCAAAAAGCACATTCCCAGAGCTCAAGGTTGCATTTTGCTCCATCTCCACACCTGCACTTCCCAGCATGCATGGGTGTCCTGAGGCATCCTGCCCTGTGGCTCATGTCCTCAGGGGGCTGGGTGCTGGGGCAGGGATCACACTGGGCCATGCTCTGTGTGTACTGGGAGCCTGGCCGGCTGTGAGGATCTGTGGAAATGTCACTGTGCTGGCAGCACTCCTGGGTGAGATGGGGACACGGCTGTTGGGGCCCAGCAGTGTTGCTGATGGAGAGCCATTCTTTGTGTAAGAAAAGCTTCCAGAGCAGCTTCCTCCCTGACTCTCCTTTTTTGTTATATTTTCAGAGGGTGCTGCAGGGAGATGCTGGTCTCTCAGAAATTATCCTGGCTGGAAGTCATCTTGAGGCCAGGCTAAGCAGGGCTGCTGGAAGTGCCTTGACAGGTCTCCTATCTGGCTGGTGCTAATCCCTCCAGATTGAAAGGGAAGGATACTAAAGCAAACCTCACATTTTAATGACCAGAATTTGCTTACCGTATTTTCTCCCTTCCATATTTTCTTCCTTCTCTCTTCCAGGGCTCCCAGGGATTCCTTTGCCCTCACCTGTCAGGAGGGACAGTGCTGAAGCTGTGCTGAGGTGGGCAGAGTGGTGCTCCCTATGCTGCCAGCTCTGCTGCAGTGAGTGTGGCTAATGCTGAGTGTCAGGCATTGTGTTTAGATGGAGCTGGGCCAGAAAGGAAGAAAAACCCCATGAAATCGTGGAGTCATTAAAGTTGGAAAAGCCCTCTAAGAGCACGTCCAACCGTTAACCCAGTACTGCCAAGCCCACCACTAACCCATGTCCTTAAGTGCCACATCCACACATTTTTTGGACACTGATATGAGGCTCAAGACACCCCTTGGCCCAGTCACTTCACTCCTGCCTCAATTTCCCCTCTGCATGAGTTCTCACCAGGTGCCTTCCAGAGGCTGGAGAGCTCTGAACCTGCCATTTGCCCACAGCTGGCAGCACTGCCCGGAGATGAGCCATGCTGGGGCATTAGTCTGGAACACAGAGAAAACTCTGTGTCCCTGCACACCCCTCTTGGGCAGGAGGCTGGGGGATGCCCTGTTTTTTTCAGAGGCAGTTTTCCCTGCACAGATCCAGCAAGGCTGTGGTGCTAGCAGCAATCTGCCTGTTCATGCATCTATGGTGCAAATTTGCTTGCCAGACACCCAGACATGGGGCACAGAAAGGCTCTGGGAAGCAGACTGGGGACAGGGAAATGGAGCCTTGTTTTAACCCTGTGTCTGGGGTAACACATGGGAGACTGCAGGCCCTGGATGCTGCTGTGACTACTTCCCCCTCATGGCACTACTGGGGAGCCCTGAAAGCCAGACCAAATGAGTGAACCTGGGTAAGAGGAGGGCATGATTCTCCTGGCATGAAGCTGGGGTTATGGCCCTGCTGCACACGTGCTTGGGGCTGTGCAACACCAAGGCTGTGCCTTTGGAATGACCCTACTGGAAAAGCAGCAGCCCAGTAAACTCTGTAAGGTCGTGAATATTACGGTTGAATGTTCTGGCTCCTTGCTCTCTGGTGTCAGAATTGAATACTGTTCTTATTTGTGTCTCCCAACCATTATGCCCAGGACAACAGGAGTGTGGGATCTCGCTAGCCCTAGGCTGGGAGAAGCTGCAGCATGGTGGCCCTTGACCGTGCAGGAGGGACCTTGGCAGAGTGCAAGACTCTGCAAGGGAGGATCATCCTAAATCATTCCAAAGATGTGGAAGGAGATGAGCACCTCACGGTCTCCTTCCCTGAAGTAGCTGGTTAGGGCTGACAGCATGGGGCTGTCCAGTCCCCCTCTCATCCTCTTTATTTTGAGAGAGGAGAAAAGCAAGTGTAAGGGAGCTGCTTCTACAAAACCCTAAGCTCTGTGACCTCGTGCACAGGCTAGTTTCCAGGAGGTGGAGAGCAACCCATGTTTGTACCAGCCCCTTGCCATGCCTCGATTTCCCCTGGTGTAACCCAGCTGTCTGTACCACTGACCTTGGTGGGCACATAAGGCTGTTGTGCTCAGGGATGACAGGGAAGCAGATGTCATTCACATGTGATGATTTAAACTCTAGTATGAGCAGAAATGAGATTAAAACAGGTCGAAGTTCCCTGGTTTTCCGATCAGTATTCCCCTTAATGACTGCAGTTAATCCCCTTTGCCTTTACTTAAGATGGATCTGGATTTTTGGATGTTGTTTTATAGGCCTTAATTACCTCTACATTTCCTCTTCTCCCAGCCTGGAGCTCTGGGACATCCAGCCAGGCTTGACTCTCTGGGTTTTGTTCAATTCCATCCATGGTGTCTTTTCTGTGTCAGTACAGCATTAAGCCCACATCCCTGATGAGGGACAGGGTCACTTTTGACCCTCTCCCTGAAGCCCAGGGCAGTTCCCCAGGAATGACCTTTGCTCCAGCCAGGCAGTCCCTGCATTTCAGTGGCATCAGAGCCCCTTTCCCTCCTTGCTGGCACTTGCCCCTGTTTCTCAGCTGACCTGCCTTTCTGAGAACACTTCTCTTCCTTCCACACCCCCAGCTGTGCTCATGATTCAGGTCAACACTTCCTCTGTTTTAATTTAATACAAGTTACTGGCATGATATATCTGAGCTGGGCTCCCTCCACACCCCTTGGACCTTACTGGAGTGTTTTGGGGGTATTTCCAATTTTGAAAAATGGGCCTTGGAGGAGGAAGAGAAATAGAAAACAATTCCCAAGTTGCTTAGCTGACGGCAGCCTAAAACCTTGCAACAAGCCTTTGGAAATGCTGCTGCCACTGCATATGTGTGGGGAGGGAGTTGGAGCCATGTCGCAGGGAGACTCCGCTGTGACAGGAGTGTCCCAGGTGGAATGACACAACCTGCTGCCTGTGCTCACAGCAAGGCTGGACTGGGGTATGTGCTGGTAACAGGACATATGTCCATCTCTCCAGGGAAGGCTGGAGTTGGAACTCTGAACACCACAGCCATGTATCAGCAGAGCTGAAGGGATGGGAAGACCACCAGAGGAGTGGGGCCTCTTCCTGTATCACAGAGGATCCACAGCCCTTTCTTTATATATCTGGTGATGTTAGATAAAATCCTTTACCCAACAAAGGTCCACAGAGTTGATGAGGTTGGAAGGCAATACTGGAGCTGCCTTCAGTAGGAAAAAATTCTTCACAGAAATAGTGGTCAGGCATTGTAGCAGGCTGCCCAGGGAATCACCAGCCCTGGAAGTGTTCAAAAGGTATGGTATTTGGGGATGTGGTTTAGTGGTAAACATGGTGCTGGGTTAATGGTTGGACTTGATGATCTTAAAGGGCTTTTCCAACCTAAATGATTCTGTGATTCCTTGATTGAGTCAAATCCCTCCCAAAGCATGGCCAAGGGGACCAGGTTGATCCAGGTGATGAAGTGATGAAGCTCCAGTGATGAAGATTCTGCAACCCCTCTGAACAACCCACTTCTGTGTTCAACCACCTCACAGTGAAACAGCCCTGTCTAATGTTTAGGAAGGATTTTCTGTATTTCAGAATGTGTCTATTGCCTTTTGTTCTGGTGCTGGGTATCACTGGAAAGAGCCTGGATCTGTCCCCTTTGCACCCAGCTTCAGTTATATATATATATATTATCCATTGATAAGATCCCTCTCAAGTCTGCGCTGCTCCAGGCTGAGCAGTCCCTCCTGCCTCAGCCTTTCCTCATAGGAGAGACACTTCAGTCTCCTTTATAGCTGCTGGTGTAGCCATAGAAGCCTTTCTTGTTGCCTTTCTTGTTCCATGCCAGACTCAATTCTGGGTGGACTTAGGCTTTCCTGACCCCATCCTACACAGCTGGACAGTGTCTTTGGATTCCCTGTGCATTGTACTCCCTGCTCCCACCTCTTCTATACCTCCTTTTTATGTCTAGGTTTTGTCGGTAGTGCCTTGTTCAAGCCCCTGCTATCTTTACTTGATTCCCTGCTTGTCAGGGGGGAGTGGAGTACCTAATCCTGATTCATGTTTCCTGGACACCTTTTGTCTCCAGGACTGCATCCTGTGGACTCTTCCAAGCAGATCCCTCAAGAGGCTGAAGTCTGCTGTCCTGACTCCAGGTTTGTGATCTTGCCTTTTGCTCTGCTCTCTTCCCTCAGGATTCTAAACTCCATCATGCCAAGGGTGCCCTCATCCTTCAACAATCCTCACCTTATTTACAGATCCATCAGTGTCTTCCGTCCTTGACTCTTTGACAGCCATATTAGGAACTTGTTGCCAGAGTGTTCCAGAAATCTCCCAGATTGCCTGTACCCTGCTGTGCTGTCCCTCCTGATGATAACACAAGGGTTAAGGTCCTCCATGAGGACCATGCCCTGCAAACAGGAACCTTCTTCCAGGTGTCTGAAGAAAACTTCATCTTCTGCTTACTGATCCAGAAGTCTACAGCAGACAGCCAGGAGTAGATCAATTTACCTTCCAGTCAGGATAGTCTTGACCAGCTTCTTATCCATCCTGGGGCAGAGCTCCACACATTCCTGTTGCTCCCTCACAGAAAGGGCAGCTCCCTCTCCTCAGTCACCAGAGGAGTCCTCCTCGTCCATGGAATGAAGCAAGGTTTCATGGAAAAAAAATTAACAAGTATCACTAAAAATGTGGCCAAGTGCCAAGAGAACAAATGGTCACAGCCAACCCTCAGCCTGGCACCTCGTGGCTCCAAACTGGACCTTCCTACCTCACAGTCTCCATTTGAACATGTCATTGTATTTCTCATTGCACGGGAACTCACTCTGACAGCCAATGTCTGGCACTCAGAGTCTCTTCCATTTCTCTCTTTTTTTTCTCTCTTTCTGGACTCTCATTCATGTCTTATATTTAACTCTTCCCTGTTTTCTGACAGCTTTGGTAGCTGCTCAAACATAGTCGTACTTCAAATGGCACATCTGCTCTTGTAGTGCCTGTAATTTCCTGCCAGATTTTGCCTTCTCTGAGTAGGCTGCAGCTTTCTGACCAGGATGTTGCACTGCTCTGTTCCCAGTATTCCATCTGGGAATGTGACCACTGCCCAGGCTGCCTCCCCAGACACACTTAGCACCTGCTTTGGGAAACAGTCCTGAGAAGAGAAAGGCTCCTGTGTTTCTCCCTTTGGAATATGGCCTGTGAAGATGCAGTGTTTGCACAGCTCAGAAATAGCGTTTTCCATCCATTGGAAAGGAAGGTAGAGTTGTGTCTCCTGTTGTTTTACTGGTGGACACACCAATACACAGACTGGAAAAGTGACTTGGCTGTACCACACACCAAGTTGGGGGCTCCTACTCCTTGTTATAGCCTCATTTTTACAGTCTGTAGATGCTACAGCAGAAAGTATCTTGGCTGTAACACAACAACCTTCACACAGCCAGACTTTGGAAGGGCTGGGGATTGAAGAACAAATGTCATAAACATGCCCTGGGGCATCTCCAGGCTGGAGACCATTTTCTCTCATCCCCCGACACGGCTGGTGCAGGGACCTGCATCTCCCACTCTGCTCAGCTCTTCCAAGGGTTCTGCTTCATATCAGCTTTCCCTGGCCAGATTGTGTGTGTTGCTGTTTTCCTCATGCCATCTGCACTGCTCTCTTCTCCCTTGCTCTAACAGTGGCACACTTTGATGGATGAGGCATGGCTGGGCATGCTCCTGGGATTGCAAAAAGATGAGGAAGGACCATAGAGATGCCCCAAGGGCTGAATCACTTCTGCTAAGGAGACAGGCTGGAAGAACTGGAGGCATTCAGGGCTGTACTCCTACTGGTGCCCCCTGGGGCATTTCCACTTTTCTCCCTGTCCATTAGCAATACCTCACAGGAGTTGGATATGCTTTAATGAGTGTTGAGGTGCCTCATCGTGTCTGAGTGACACCTGCTCTGCATGTGGGGCTCGTGACCCAGACTGGGCACAAACAAATCTCTGCTGAAGCTTGCACAGGCTGCAACTCCCATTGTATGATACAGGGGCAATAGGATACTGCCTGAAGCTTCCTTTGATGACCCCTCTTCAGTCCTTCCCTCTCTTGCCTTCAGCACTGATGGGTTAGAGAGCCCTGGAATTTCCCCACGGGCTGTGGTTTTCCTTAGCTCCATGGAGATGTCCTGCTGCCCACGTTGCTCTTTCTCCAGTCTCAGCCTGGTGCTGAGGGTGGAAAGTCCATCCAAGGCACAGCAGAGCAACATTTCTTGCTCTTTCTTGCAGGTCAGGGTATCTCAAACAAGTTCTTGAGCATGTCAGAGCAACCACACCTTGCAGAACCTGCCTAGCTTCTCCAGGAGGTATTTATCCCTTTTGACAGCCTTCATAAAAGACTCCTGCATGTTTCTGCCCTCACATGCCATGGCCTGTGTGACCTGATTCCCTAAAAGCAGCCTCCACTACTGATGTACCACTGGGCTTCCAAGTAAATGCTTCAGGAACCAAGGTAAAAAGAGAAGGTGATGGTGAGGAGGATGTGGTTCCTCCTTCCACAGGAGCAACCATGGAGAGAAGATCCAGTGCTTGGGTCTGGGAAGGGACCTGGGGGAGGCAATGGGACACACAAAGTGAGAAGTAGAGGGCCCTCAGAATGCTGGTATTTCTGGACACCTGCAGTTCCCAACCACTGTGGTCCAGAAAGGGCTGGTGGCTGCAGGTCCTGGGTGTCGCAGCGCAGCGGATGCTGAGCTCAGCTCCTGCAGCTGAGGCTTCCAGGGCCAGGGGTTTGCTGGTGGAAGCAGTGGGACCAGGAGGCAGTGGTGGGCACAGGGAACTCAGCGGCTGTGGGTCTGGAAGGACACTGGGAGCCAGCACTTCCAGGGGGGTATTTCAGTGAGGAGAAAGGATACGGATTTCTAAGGAAATTGCCTTTGTTTGCCTTCAGAATTTTAGAACACCCTGCTTTGATTCAAGAACAAGGCTGATATTTACCTTTTCTTTTCTGCCCTGAGCTGTCAGCTCAGGTCAAAACTGGTAATTGGAAAACCAGAAAACCAGGGAGGAAAGGGATGAATGGCAACCTGAGAACAGGCAGTGAGGAGAGAGATGCTGAAGGATGGTAAAGAAAGAAAACAGAATAGGAACTGAGCATGGAGGCCTTCAGCCAAACCACCCCATGCTTCTCTCAGCCTGTCTTTCACATCTCATAGTGTTTGGGTTTCTCTAAACTTAGAAAATTCCCACATAAAGATTTTTTTATCTTATCACCAAGGCTGCTAAGTGCAACCCAAACTAAGAGACACTGTATAGAATAAATGCTTAAACATTAAACCCACAGAAATCACAAGCAAGTGGTGCATTTGTTATTTCTATATTAACCCCAGGAACTCTGGTGAGGATTGGAGGTACTAGTGGAAGATGAATCACCAGGAATCAAGAGGAACCTGGTAAAGCTGGGAGGAAAGCAGAAAGGAGAGCTTTACCAGGTGCAGGACTCACAAGAAAAGCAGGTCCAGGTTCCTGTAAGCATAGTCCTACATCACCAGAGAAACATGGAGGTGCAAGAACTCACATAACCTGACTTCTAACTCTGCATCCCATTTACAGATTTCATTTCAATCTGGGATTAGCTTCCTGTTTCTTTTAGGTTTAAAATTTCAGTGTTTTGTCATTTGCTGGGTGCATTGGGGTGCCTTGATAAAACAGGCAAAAGATATCCGGAGAGGAAGTTTAGCACCACTGGGGAAATCTCTGTGCTGGGTTATTCCAGCACAGCCAGGCCCACGGACCAGGACCCAGGGCCAGCTCAGCACATGGACATGACAGTGCCAGCCAGCAACAGCAACAGGGCTGTTCAGCACTGCCAGCGGCAGCAAGGAGAGAGAAGGACCAGGGCCTGAAACTGTTGGAGCAACAATATTATCATTTCTCTGGGTGTCATGGACACAAGGACTTGTCGAAACTCTGTTGTGCCCTTGTGCTGGGAGCACAGAGCCCACATGGCCCAGCAAGGGCAGGGTTAAGCCGGCAGGCAGAGTGCAGCACTTCCAGGAATTCCTCCCAAGCATGATGCTCATATCCATGCAGCCTAAAGCCATCTGTAGTGAGGGGGTGGAGAACCTTCAGCACAAGCAGGAAGCACTGTCAATAAAAGCCTCGCCAGTGTAGTTATGCTGGTGAAATTATGTCAGAAACACAAAAAGGCATTGCCACC
Source organism: Margarornis squamiger (assembly GCA_035222235.1). Taxonomy (NCBI): domain Eukaryota; kingdom Metazoa; phylum Chordata; class Aves; order Passeriformes; family Furnariidae; genus Margarornis; species Margarornis squamiger. The sequence continues at coordinate 1,171,879 of JAWWTY010000048.1, read as the reverse complement.
TGCAAAAGAGCAGGCGCCAGCTCTGCCAGCCTCAGACCTCCGACTCACACTGCCAGCCCCCCAAGAGACAGGCACGGAGTTCCTGCCACATCTCCCTGTGCTTGCTGCGTGACCCAGCCTTGACCCCTGGGGCCAGTCAGACCCCCCACAGCTGACAGAGAGGGTCCCTCTGCTCACCCATCTGCCAGCACTGCTCCAGCTCCCCAGGACCATCCCAGAGCTCCTGTCAGCTCCCTTAACCCCAGCATGAACCCACAGCCGGGGAGAAGATGTGCATCCTGCTTCATCAGCTAAGCCATGATGGGATCGGGCACTGACCCAGACTTGAGTCCTGTCCTGTGAGCCCTCCTTGTAGCTTCAAACCATTGGGAGAGGAGTGCTGCAGCCCAGGGGCAGCATTCTGCGTGTGCCAGCTGTCTCTGAAGAACATCAATCGCTGCTTGGTGCTACCTGCTCCCCACCTTCCCTGCCTGTTGATCTATGCAAGCTTCTCCTGGTGCCTCTGGAAAATGAAGGACAACACCAAGAAGTCTCATTCCCATGCCAAGGGAGCTCTTGGCTGAACTCTGGGTGGTCTAGAGGAAGGCAAACTTGCTCCTTGACACTGCCTCTTTCCCTAGTCCTGCCTGGTGACCCAAGCAGGCTGCAGGCAGCATGTTGGCATAGGGAGGCTCCAGGATCAGATCCTTGAACAATAACTGATGCTCCTTCCTCATCCAGCTGGCAAAGCACTGCCCACCCTTCTGAGGCATTGCCCAGCCACCCATACCTTCTCCAAACAACATCAGCAGCCAGAGTGTCCTGGTGTACCCAGGGAGTACACTGGGACACTTCCCCTGTGCCATGTAGATTTCAAACCTGTACATCACTTCAATCCTGGTCTGACATCCACAGGAGCAATATGTGCTCATGCACAAATCCAAAGGGATAACAATCCCTGGGGATAAGCAAAGCCGGGATGACAACTGGCATGGCCTGCAGCAGCAATTCCTGCCAAACTACTTACCTCTCCAGAGATGATTTTCACTGGTGCTTCCCAGCATCCCTGACCTTGCTGTTATCTGCCAAGAGCTGGTGAGCTCCTGCAGAGGCTGGGTGCTCATGTCTCTGCTCTGCCACAGTGGATCTGCCACATTCCTGATGGCCGCACCTCAGCTCTTCCTGGCACCCCTGACACTTCCCCTCTGCACCATACAAGGACTTAGAAGGTGACTTCAGGAGTGAGCTGAGGATTTCTGGCTTCAGAATCCCAGCACCAGTGAGGCAGCATGGCACAAGAGACACAGAAGTGTCACATTGAACTGACCCATATTAAATGTTTTGAATCTGTTCATCAAACTACAGCAGCTCTTCCCACCTTGGCAACACTTGCTGACCGCACATCAAAAACCTCCACCTGCTTTCCTCTTCTGGAAGTGACACTTCTATTTTGTTCCTTGCAGCGTTCTACTTAATGAAAAGATCTGGTGTTTTCCTCTTTCTCCTCATCTGGATGAATTGAATACATGAAGTTTTGTGCAGGAAGGACTTTGGTGACTCCTGGACATGTCCAGCTCCCCACCCTCCCCTCCTAAATGCAATGGTGTGGATTCTGTGCTCCAAAAGGTTTTGTGCACCCATGTCTGTCTCTTCTCTGAGCTCCAGGCACATCCCTACCAGGGCAAATGAAAGGCTGAGAGAGGTCAGGTTGCTGAGCCTGGAGAAGAGAAGGCTCTGGGGAGATCTTAGAGCCCCTTCCAGTGCTTGAGGAGGCTCCAAGAGAGGTGGAGAGGGACTTTGGACAAGGGCCTATAACAGGACAAGAGGGAATGGCTTTACATCTGACAGAGGGCAGGATTAGAAGAAATTCTTCCTTGTGAGGGTGTTGGGGCCCCTGGCACAGGTTGCCCAGAGAAACTGTGGCTGCCCCATTCCTGGAAGTGTTCCAGGGCAGGTTGGACAGAGTTTGGAGCAACCTGGTTTCGCGGAAGGTGTTCCTGCCATTGGTAGGGAGTGGAACAAGATGATTTTTAAAGTCTCTTTCGACCCAAACCATTACGGGATTCTATAAATACATCTCTGTGTGTGCAAGAGATGCAGGAGGGAAGGCTCAGGCTTGATTCCTTTCACAGCATAGTTGGCCAGAGTGGGACCTTATTTGACGAAGAAAGAGCATCCAAGGACCCCAACGCACCTGTACAGTAAAGAGAAACTTATTTACTCTTTTAAAGGACTAATAACAAAAAGCCAAGGGGAAGAAACAAGAAAGCTGGATAAAAACCTCCAGGAAGAGTGGGACGGTGGAGCTGCAGGAGGGATCGTGGTGCAGTCTTTTGAGAACTAAGCAGGGCAGAAACAAATGCCAGCAACAAGCAGCAATGGGGACGACTTGGAAGGGATGGGAACATCTCCTGGGAGCTGAACATCACAGAGGCTTGGTGGGATAGCACAGGCCAGATATGTCAGTATAGAAGGCAGAGCCTGGGAAAAGGGAATAATGCAGCATTGCTATGCATCAAGAATGGATGAGTAAACATGAATGTAAAGCAAAGCACAAATACGGAGAGAAAAATCAAGCAGACTAAGGCAGAAAATGAGTCCTGCCTAAATGTATAAGCCTAGAAAAAAAAAGTCTGCCTGTCCAGGAAAGTCTAGATTAAGGAAATGGGACAGAAAAGGGAACAACAGATGATATGTGAGGTGGCTGAACTGTTAAATATCTTTGTGCTTAAAGTATTTACAGAAGGGTTCACTCTGACCAGATTACCGTTAGCAACCAGAGGGTCAGAAAAAGGACAGAATAACAGGATGTCAGAATATAGCATGGAAATATTCAAACTGTTGAGGTGTGATAAAATTTATCTTGGCATACATAAAAAACTAGTCACAGTCAACTCTGACCTCAGAAAAAATACAAGCACAGGTGAGGTCCTTGTGGACTGGAGCACCATGAAACACAGCATGTGGCATTTAAAGGGGAGAAGGGAAATGCGCTGGTCAGACTGACTCTGATGCCTGAAAAGACAGAGAATGAAATTATTACACAGCATATGTTAAGCCTCTGAAGGATAACATGTGATATGGAACATGAAACAAGGATTTGTCAATCATACAACATGTTGAACCAATCTAATTTCTGTCTAATGTCCACCACTAAGAGGGATGCAGTCCAGCTGGAAACAGGGAGCAGTAGATATGTTTGACTTCCATGGGGTTTTGGCACTGTCCATGGACATGCTCCTCAGGAAACACAAGTGATGGAGCACAACCACTGAGAGGGATGTCCAGCTGGTTAAAAGCACAGAGAGTGAGGGCTGCTCAAATGATATCAGCATGGGGAGTCATGTTCAGTGAGGTCCTGCAAGGTCTGTCCTGGGTCAGGTCCTGGTCAATAATTTCATTAGCCACCAGGCTGATGAAATAGTGATTATGCTTATAAAATGCTGAATTAAAAACAGATCACAAAGGGCTGCAACTGTTTTGAAGGACATGATCAAAATTTAAAATTCAAATCTCTTAGAAATTATTCAAAATTGATAGCGTGCAGTTGAGAAAAGACAAATGCAAAGCAGGCAGCCTGCAATGCACCACCATTCAGAAACTCTGACTGAAGACCAGTACCACTGCTGGGTAGTCTGGGTGGGTAATGACTGCTCTGGCCAGGCAGCTTCTGCTGCCAAGGGCAAGGTCAGCACAGGCTGGGCACAGCCTGTGAGGCGGCCCTTGTGAGGCAGGGATAGAATCATGGAATCATAGAATTGTTTGGGCTGGAAGGGACCTTGAAGCTCACTTCATTCCAATCCCCTGCCATGGGCAGGGACACCTTCCACTAGACCAGGTTGCTCCAAGCCCCATCCAACCTTGTCTTGGACACTTCCAGGAGTAGGGAGTCCACAACACAGGACAACCACAGTGCTGCTCTGTGAAGAATTTCAGCCAGAGAGTTATGATGATGATGATGATAAGGAGGAGGGAGCAAACAGAGGAGATTCTGACAAGATTGGTTAGAGGTTTAATAAACATGAGCTTCAAGAAGAGGAACAAATCGGATCTGTCTGTGTCTGGCAGGTTGAAGCCTGGGTAGGGATATGAGAATGGCCTTCTAAAATGCTAAAAATCACTAGAAAGAGACTACTGATCCTTTATTCTCAAGTCTACCAGGGATATTTTGTGGAGTAATTGGCATAATTTGCATCGAGAGAGATTTAGGGTAGATTTTAGGATTGCAAGGTGATTTTCCTTGTTCCACATGATGACGTAACAAAGGCTGGCTGGGATCGAGGTGCTCCAAAGCAGCCTGCAGAGGGGAAGCTCCTTGCAGTCACACCTGTCCTTTGGGACTGCCAGGCACCCTGGAGGAACTCCACTGTGCCAGACTCCCTGGAGAGACATCCCTGGTAAATCAGTGCCAGGCAGGGAATGGCTGAGCAGAGCCACCTCCATGCACTCAGTCCATGGCCTGAGTGAGCAGGGGAGAGGGGAAGCAGCAGGAGCTCCTGCCCTACTCCCGAGGAGCTGCCTGCCTCCCTGCCATGGTATGAGGTGATCTTGGCCCTGTGGCATAGAGTGAAAGCTGTTTTGGTGAGCTGTGCCACTGAATAGGAAAATCAGCTTCATGACTGTAAGTCCAGATCTCCTCTTTCTGATCCATCCCTCAGCCACTTCAGCTTTCCCTCTCCCGTGTCTCTGTGCTTCTGTTTTACATCTCTTCTGTCGTCTCTTTCCTGCTGCACCTCCCTTGCTCCTCCATCCTCCATCCCTCCAGCTGTGCTCCTCCTCCTTTCTATTCTCTCCCTCTTCTTTCTCATTCTGTCACACACCAGCTTTTTAATTCAGCAGCATGACATTTCCATTTGAATGGCTTTCCTGACTCCATTCAGGACAGGAGCAGAGCCAGGGGCTGCATCCTGCTCAAACCTCATGTTCGGTGGCACCATGTGGACGGTGCCAGCTGTCACTAGCCCATGTCCATTCCATGTGGATGCCCCCATGCCATCTACACCGCTAGAACAGCAACACTGGGCATGGATTCCTCCCGGAGAGAGAGTGGCAGGGAGCATTGACTGGAGAGTGGCTGAGTACTCCCCATAGACACCCCCAGAGGACTAACCACCCATTCCCAAGGGATCTGCTGGGTCTGCAGGGTACAAGGCACACAGTTCTGTGCCCTCTTTTCCCTTCCATCCAGCCTAGGAATCCCCCTGCCGAACCAGGGACCACAGTGGCAAAGGCACAGGATAAGTGTGGTAAGGAGGAAGGTCTGGTGAGGGCAGGTGTCTGTAAAGGCTGCTGGCTGCACAACCATCTGAAGGGGTTTCTGGCAGGCACTAGGTTTGCTAGGGGTGAAGGTCAGGGCAGTGCAAGTTCAGAGGTTTGCTGGGGACTGCCTGGTGGGGCTGAGCTCAGCCACCCCCTCTGAAGTACTCAGAGTGCAGGGGCCTCCCCAGCTCTATGCAGACCCTTGGATTAGCCATTGGGGTCTGGCAAAATCCGTTTCTTCTCAAAAAATGAACATCTTCACATGTTCCTGCTCACCTGGGTGCTGAGGATGGTGTTTTGGGGGAAACTGGTTCTTTTCTTTATTTTCTCAAGCCCTGTGAGCATGATGATGTGATCTGTGCAAAGTGTCAGAATTTCTCCTGTTTTTCACCACTGCTGCCTTGTCCAGGCTGAAGCAGATGGGGTGTGTATTCCCCAAGGTCACACTCTACCCTTCAGACACCCATCACAGCCACTAGTTTTCTACCAGAGGCAGCACTTGGGCACCAAGGTCTTGCTGGAGCCATCCCTGCTGAAAACTGAGCCCTTGGCCATGATCTTTTCAGAAGTTTGACCCAAGGTGTTTCAACCTGAACATTTGAACTTTTCAGTGGACGATCTTTTAGTCAGATTCTGCCATTTTTACCCATTTTCATAACATAGGACAGCCACATGTGTTGGGATTGTTCTTCTTCTTCAATGGTGTTCTCAGTCTCACCATGACTCTGCCAAAGCAGGAGCCAATCTTGCCTTGTCCCTATCCCCCAGCCTTCTCAGAGCCAGGTTTTTGGGCTGTGAGGTGTTCCCCCCAGCTCTCAGCTGCCTCTGTGTGTGTGTGTGTTTTTGTGTGTGTGTGTGTGTGTGTGTGTGTGTGTGTGTATCCCAAATGCCCACTCACATATCCATGAATTCATTTCTTCCACACCAGCACATGTCAATATCCATCAGGGACCATGGGCAGGGCCATTGAGCAGGGCCTGGAACCCACTGTGACAGCTCTTCTCCTTCCCTGGCCTTACTGTGTCTGCAGCTGAGGTTGCCCAGCTCCATCACCTGGAGGACGGAGAGTCAGGAAATCCCATCCTGTGGGTGACCTCTTCATGGATATGGGAGGTCCTGTTGTTATAATGCCCAAGAGTAGAACTGTTCCATGGTGCATGTTCTCTGAGGTCCCTTGGACTGGAAGTCAGGGTTGGGGTTGGGACAAGTGGGTACACATCTGCCCACTGGCCCCACCTTCTCTTCTCTCTGGAGGCTCATTTGGGTGCTCAGCCTTGCATAGATTTACCACTCCCTCTTCTAGTGTTACAGTCTGACCAGGCTAAATGAGATTTATTATCTCCCCAGCACTCATGGGACATGCAGGCCAAGAGCTTCCAGTCTTCCAGAGCGTTCCTTTCCCCCTCTCTTAGGTACCAGTTAATGGTTAACCTCTGTGAGCTTTCCTCCCGGCAAACAGGGAGCCCTTCACCATTTTCTTTACTCTCTTGGTTAAAGAAAAACCAAGAGAGATGGTTGATACCTGGGGAATTTCTCTCTGTGCCACGTGGAACTGGTGCCCACTTTGCAGATGTCCAGCAGAAGGGCAGCACTGCCTGACTCCAGCCATAGACAGTGGCATGGGCCAGGTGAAAGGGCCAGAGGGGCCAAGTTCACTTAGAGAATAGAATCATGAAATCACAGAATGGTTTGGGTTGGAAAGGACCTTAAAGATCATCTATTTCCACCTCCCTGTTATGGGCAGGGAGACTTTCCACTAGCCCAGATTGCCCATCCCTAGCACTGTACCTCAAACTCAAGAATTATTTTACAGTAACATCCAATCAAACAGTATGTCCATGCACTGATTCCTTTATAAAGTCTTTTTTTTTTTTAGGATCTATGTGATTACATTTTCAAAACCTTAGACCTTAAAACTTAGCCTCTCAAACTTTAGCAACTGATATGTAGAAGCTTGGTCTGATGGAGGTCAGAGGCAGCTGAGGTGGGGTGTCCTGCAGCAACCTTGATATTTGCCATCAGGAAAAGGGCTATGAATTCCATTGGGCTGGAAGTCAGGATTCTGCCTGTCTGCTTCTCCATGAATTCATAAGATGCTCTCCGCGTGCAGACAGCCATTGCCTCCCTCATTGCAGAGGAAAAATGGAGGCACAGATTTCTACTTGCTGCAGAGTTGTTGCCCAGATATTTGAAAAAGGGTCAGATTCTGCTGGTAACAGTGCAAAAGTGGGGAGAACATTTTGAGGTCTCATATTTCACTGGTGGCCATTGGTGGTAGGTGTTACAGTCCATGGCAGAGGGTTTTTAAGGTGGTTTTTAAGGACCCTTCCAATCCAAACCATTCTATGATTCTACTGACAAGCCATCAACATGTGGTAACTCTCAGACCACATGAGCGGAGGGGTTGGCATTGCCCTGTGGTGGCAGCACCATGGCACAACACCATGTCCCTTCGAGCTTGACTGGAGTGTTAAAATAGCACTTGATTCCCATTCTCTCTGCAATGATGGCAAAAGCAAACAGGTAAAGAGGTTTTGTGCTCGGGTTGTTAAATTTTCATGGCAATTTAGCAAGGCTGGTTGAGAGTCATTTTCCAGCTGAATTCAGTTCCTTTGCGCTGCTCCTGGGCTGCAGGGCCTTGGCTGCAAATGTGACAGCAGGGAGCTGCTCCTTTGCTGCTCAGAGCCTTGTCATGGGAAAAAACTGACCTGGGAAAGGGTATTATCACCATCTGATAAAAGAAGATAGTACTAATTTTGGTCGTAAAGTCTTTCCTTAATAGAAATGATCAGTTCATCTATATCCGAGCAATTACAGCTACAAAGAGCTCACATAGAAAACATCCACCTTTTGCAGAGAGAGGAGAGGTTTATGTGGCTCATGGGAACTAACACTAAAAGGGCTTTGTGAAGAAAATTCTCCCTCTGGAGATTAAATCAGCACCACTGTTAGAAATTGGTCCCTTTTCTCCCATAGAATCTCAGAATCATAGAACGGTTTGGGTTGGAAGGGACCTTAAAGACCGTACAGTCCCACCCCCATGCTGTGGGCAGGGACACCTTCCACTATCCCAGCCTGGTCCAAGCCCTATCCAACCTGGCCTTGAACACATCCAGGGATGGGACAGCCACAGCTTCTCTGGGCAACTTGTGCCAGGGCTTCACCACCCTGACAGGGAAGAATTCGTTCCCAATATCCCAACTCACCCTGTCCTCTGTCAGTGGGAAGCCATTCCCCCTTGTCCTGCCACTCCAGGCCCTTGTCCAAAGTTTCCCTCCACCTCTCTTCCGGCACTGGAAGAGGCTCTGAAGCCTCACAGGACAGGCTGTCCCACATCTGTCTGATGGGCAGGTGTCTTTTGTCCTTGCAGGAGCAGGTGGCAGGACCTGGCTCTGCTCCAGTGCCGGTGTGGGTTTGTGGTCAAGTTCTGACATTCCAAGTGGTGTTTTTAAGGATGCCTCCAAGGGACTTTTGCCAGAAAATGTCCTTTCTGGAGTGTCAGGTCTAGGTGCACACATTCATCCCATCTTAGGCTTGATCAGTGTATCCTTGTGCAGTGCAGCTGTGTGCAGGGTGACCTGCTGAAGTGTCACCATACCTGTCCCACTGCTTGTAGATATATTTTCCAGCAATAAGGAGAGTTTTCCAGTCTGCTCCATCCCTTGCAGCATGGCAAGGCACAGTCCTTGCCTCAGCAAAGCACACCAGCTGCTTTCCGCAGCACCAGCCATTAACCTTTCTCCACTGCCTAAATTCATTGAGGCAGGGCCTTTGGAGCTGGTGCGCGGTACCAGCCATGGACCAGGGAAGTGAGGGACCAGGTGGTACTGGGGGACGGCATCAGCCTCCTGTGGGTGATCTGTCAGCCCGTTGGGCTGGCACGGCTGCCCACAGGACACCCAGTCCTGGCACTGGCACTTCTGCAGACAAAAAAGCAGGGGCTGAAAATGTGTCTTGTGTGCAAAACATCAAAGCAAAGGGGACAGGATGAACTCCCCAGTTCTCCCACAAGCCAGCCCAAGTTGTCTGTGCAAAGAGGAAATCACTGGCAATTCTGTGCTGGTGCTTGTGTCTGGTCCAGGACTCGTCTGGACATGTTCATGTGAGCACCTCCACTGCCAAGCCTGCAGTGCTGTCCAATCATGACAGCCACTGACCACCATCTCCCTGATCCCAGTCCTGGAAATAGGAAGAACCAGTCACCTTCAGGACAGGGAAAGCGCACTTGTTTAGGATGATGAGGCCCTAAGCCAGCACCCTTCTAGACTGAGTTAGTTGCAGGGTACATCCTAAGGGAGCAAGTGGGGACTGACACCCCTGAAATGCTGGCTTTGCAGGGAAGTTGGTCCCCTCAGGTACCCAGCTGGCCATTGCCACTGGGGATGTCCAGCTGTCTTATTGTGAAAGACAAGAGTGTGTCCCCAAAAGCACCCAGCTGCCATCATCATTGGCTGGTGGTCTCTGTGCCCCCTGCCGCTGCAGCAGCAGCTCCCTGGGCTCCTCACCCAGTTCCAGCACCTCAGAACAGCCACCAGCAAGGGCCTGACCCACATGTCTCTTCCCCAGACTGACTAACTGGAGTGTCACTGAGTCCAGGATTTCCTTGACCGCCATGAGTCCTTCACCCCAGGCATCTGGGGCAGGCCCAGGGATCAGGAGAGGTTCCTCCTGCATCTCCTCACCTTGCCCAGTGCATCCTGTGCTGTGGACATGTGGCTCCTTGGCTGTTGCCAACAGTGCTTGGAGTGGACCAGCCAGCAGTGTGAAACCTCCATGGCTCCAGTCCTTCCTAGCAGATCCCTGCTATCCTGCATGAGTCTGTGCTCAGCTTTGGGCAAGCCCTGCACTGTCTGCAAGGAGACAAACAAGACCACAGTGACAAGAGAGCCCCAGCCAGGGAGCAGAGCTGGTACCATGACAAGGCCCCTTCCTTCCTCCTCACTGCTGGTCCCATCAACCAGCATCAGCTGAAGCTGGAAGAGGGCTGGAGGTCTCAGCAACACAAATAAATACCCTGAAAAGAGCCCCCTACCATCAAGCCTGGTCCTGTGTTGTTGGAAGAGTTTCCAGCTGGGTGCTGGACATCCCTGGCAGGGGATGGCTCTGCACAGATCTTTATTTTCCAAATATTATTCATGACTCTCTATGTGATGAGCAATAATAAGGCTGGGATCTCACTGTGTGCTGCTGCCAGGGTGCCTGGGCAAGGGAAATTGGCTGTGGAGGCCACTGTTAGAAGTGCTCTCACAGCATGTGGTGGGCTGAGCCCTGGCAGTCCTATGGATGCTGCTCTCAGTGCCCTTGGCCGTGGGGTTGGGGGCAGCTCATGCCAGAGGCTGCAGTGGATGTTGCTTGGAGGCCAGGGAAGTAGGAATCTGGGAAAAAATAGTTTGTTTCCCCAGCTGTGACTTCTCTCATCAGCTCAGCTGTGAGATTGTGTTCCCGCATCTCAGTGGGGCAGCATCCCAAGGAGGATGTTCCTCTTGTCCCATGACATTTGTGTGCTGGAGGCCAAAGGTCCTGTATCCTCACTGGAGCCTCACTGGGGACCTGACCACCTCCTTCTTGTGGAGCTTGTGGGACTGGGCCCCACAGGGAGAGATAGCAACGGCCAGGGCTGCAGGGGAGGAAAGCTCAACACAATCCTGGAGTACCAATCACATCCTTCAAGGGGCTGGTGTGGTCAGACTCAGGAAGAGGGTGAGCCAAAGCCTTTCTGGGGCTGACGCACTGAGGGGCCACCTCCAGGTTGCATTCATGGATGCCCAAGATGAGGACAATCGTAGGGAGGCGATGGTACACCACTGTAACAACCCCACATATCAGGGACACCATGGCTCAGGGAACCCAGGAGGGTGTAGAGCTCTCTGCTGCATCGTACCTATGGATCCCAGCAACCCAATGATCCTGGTGGGATGCTGATCGAGGCTGCGTGGAGAGGGTGAGAGGCAGGTGGTCTCCCTTGCCCCGTGGGAAGGAGCAGAGAGCTGCTTCCTGGGTTTAGCAGTGGGGTGGCCCCAAGCCAGGGCTGGGCACTGGTCCGTGCACTGCCCTCCTGCTCATGGGCACAGCCAGCAGTGGGGTCACAGAGAGGAGTGGGGTCACAGAGAGGAATGGGCTACAACCAGCAGTGGGGTACAGACAGCAGTGGGGACACAGACAGCAGTAGGGCACAGTCAAGAGCGGGGCACAGCCAAGAGCGGGGCACAGCCAGCTGTGGGGTACAACCAAGAGCCTATCACTGGGGATTTGGCCACTAATCCTCTCTGGCTGTAATTTAGCAATATTGGCTCTGGCTTTTTCTATTAACTTCTCCCAGGCTGCCAGATGCTCCTGGCCAGCACATCCAGCAGTGAGGGACTGTCCTCCCACAGCTTCCCGAACATCTGAAGTGGGAAAGTGGGGTGGACTGCACAGCACTGGGGAGGTGTCAGGTTAAGCGGGGTGACGCTGGACCTCACTTCATGTCAGGGGTTAGACCATTTGGGAGCAAGCCCTGTGCCCCAGGGTGGAAAGAGTATGAGACACAAACCAGTTGGAGAGAACAGCATGGGGACAGTTCTTCCAGGATTGAGAGGCAGCTGGAACTGGCAGGAGAAAAGGCATGGGGAGTACTGCCAGGGGCAGACAGGTCTGTGAGATATAGGAGCCCTCCCTCACCTTTAAGAAGCCACCTGTGTGGGGCCAGCCATCTGTCAGTAGCCTCCCTGGCTGTCCTGGATGTATCATGCAAGCTCCTGCTCCCAGCATGAGCAGGTTCCCACCCAGCAGTGACAGTGAAAGTGGTGATCCAGCTGGGTTTGGATCCAGCAGCTTGCAAGCTTTCTGGTGTCCCTGATGCTCCCTCCCACTAGCTGGTTGTCAGGGAGAGGCTGTCCTGTCCAAGGAGCTGCAGACTTCCAGTTTCCATCAGACATGGACCAAAGGCTGATACTTCAGAGGGCAGGGACAAAGCTGTAGGAGTTCAGCAGCTGGAGATTGCCTGGGACCCACTGGGGGCTGAGTTAGATGCCTGCTCAGGAGAGACTTCCCCGCACTGCCTGCTCTGCCTGTGCCCTTCCTGCCCTACTGATGACTAACAGTGTGATTGCAGCTCTTAAGAAAACATGGAAGACCATGCTCTTTTTATGCAGGAAAGGCTGGGACACTCTCCAGCTGCACTTGGGGCACTGGGATCTGCTTCTGACCGGGGTGGTGTCTCTCTGGGTCAATTTCTGGCGTGTTCTTTGGGATATTTGGTGGGAGATAAGGAACCATGTGATTCCTGCATCCAAAACCATGAGTACCGTGCCAACATCCAGACCTCAGTACAGAATATTTAGAACCAAACGGGGCTTTAGCAGAGGTTTTGCAAGAAATTCAGCCCTCCCCATGTGCTGATCCCAGACCAGAATCCTTTTTCATTGTCCTTGACAAATCCTTGCAGCACAGCCCTCACCAGAGTGTCACTCAGTGAGGTGTAATATCCAGGGGGAAAGTTTTTCTGGATTCCCTTCATTCAGAAGACATCCCAGGCAGGCACCATCAGTAACCACAGGGTGTACCTGAAGATACTGGAGGGAGCATCTGCTTGTTGCAATGCTCATCCCTGCAACTTCCCTGCCTCTCTCCATCTGCAGAGTAGGAGGGGAATTGTGCCCACCTTTTCCCCAGTATGGAACCCCAGTGTGAAGCACAGACTGCTGGGGACCCTTGGGAAAGAAAGCATCGTTCTTCCTACAGCCATCCCAAACCTCTCCTGAGTCTCAAATGTGTCTTAAGCCCATAAACATTTACTGTCATCATGTATAAAGTGGAAAGAGGTCCAAGAAGTGTCAGCCCACCTGGGGGCAGAACTTGCCAGGCAGCAGCAGGGTGGGTTCATCCAGGAGAACACCCATAGAGGTGTGCAGGAGCCACAAGCACCAGCATAGGAAGAAGCTTGTGCATATACAAACATTCTGTAACCAGACACATGCAGCAAGACCTAGTAATTAGGCTGGTAATTACAGTTAAATGATGGCTGGGATGCTGCTCGTACAGTGGAGGTCATTAATTTCCTTAGACCTGTGGCCAGCTGACCATCACTCCTCAGCCAGATGTTCCCCCACAGACACGTGCCTGCTCAGCCACTAGCCCTGGACCACATGGGAGTCTGGAGCACAGTTCTCCAGATCATTCTTCACCCTCTCTTAGTCTGTTTTCTGTCATTCCCACCTTTAGGTTTCACATTTTCCTGTCATAGAATCATTGAGGTTGGAAAAGACCTCCAAGATTAAGTCCAACCATTAATCCAGTACCACTGTGGTCACCACTAAACTATGTCCCTGAGTGTCACATCCACACACCTTTTGAACACTTTTAGGGATGGCACTTCTGGTGCTGTCTCCAAAAGTGTTAGAAGCTGAGATTTTCACATGGTCACCTGGTTCCATGCAATGGGACACTGGGGACTGTAACTGATCATCTCAAATCCACAACAGATGGCTTCTTTCTTTTTTAATTCAGGCATTCCCTTCATGTCCATGATTCTTAATAGAAAAATCCATACAGTCTCAAGATTTTTGCACTGAGAAGAAATAGCTTAGGCAGTGCAAAAGGTTATGCCAGACAAAGTCAGGTTCTTGGTCAGAAATACCCTTTTCTGCTGGTGCAGTCCCCCAGGTCAGCACTCCTGCTGCAATCAGCACTGCACGGCAGTCTCCTTTGGGGCTCCCTAAAGCAGAGGTATTTGAGACAGGCAGTGGTAAGGAGCATTCTTCTCACCAGGGCAGCTGAGGGATGCAGGAGTCATGTGAGGGGACGAGATGCTTTCTTTGGGGATGCTGTGACATCACCCTCGTTACCTCCTGCCCCAGAGAGGTGATCTTGGCAGTACTGTGACATTAGCATAGTGGGTTAAAGGAGCAAACATCACCTCATCCACTCGCCTCTTCACACCTGCTTCTCCATCTTTCCCTGTTCTCTCTCTCTTTGGTGCCATGGTGGTCTGCTGGCAGGAGCTTGGCTGCTCTCAGTGGGGCAGACTGGTGTCACTCATCTTTGCCCAGACCCTGCCACTCTCAAGCTGGCACTTTATGCTGCCAGAGCTTTCCCTTTCATCGGAGCATGGCAGATCTGTGCCAGGGGCTCCCCTCAGGAGAACTTCACTTTCCTGGCAGCCTCAGGATGGGAAGATACAGGATATCCCATTGCTCTGCCTATCTGGGGCAGAGCCTCGGCTGTGCTGTGTTCACAAACAGGATGGGACTGACGCTCTCCAGGGACAGGTAGCCCAGTATTACATCCAGCTGGTTGATGCAGGAAGTCCAGCTAAGGAAGAAGCAGATCCAGTGGGCTCGGAACATGCACCGAGGGTTGGAGCTGCTGCTGGAGCAGGACCTGCCCAGCCCTTCCTCCAGCTTCTCACACCCCCCAGCACAGCAGGAATTCCTTGCCAATATTGTCACTCTCTTTGCCAGTGGCAACTGCCCCCATTGCTGGGGACCCCACCTGCTCCCTGGGTCCTCTCTTGCCACTGGAGCACCAATGCTCTTTGCACCCGCTTACAGTGCTGTGGGTGGCAACAGGCATCCCACATCTCACCCTGGGTCTCCGGTTTCCTGGCTAGAAAGGGGGCAAATGTTCCTTCCTCTCAGTTTCCCAGGAGTGCTGTAATGCTTCCACTACAATCCTTCTACCCTTTCAAGGCAGCAGGTAGGATGTGTCCTAACCATGACATGGGTCATTAATCTCTTTGATTAATTAAAAAAAATGCATTTCCTGTCTTTTTTATTACTATTTTTCCACCATGTGCATAACTGTCTGCAGTATCCCAACTGCCTGAAGGCCAGCAGGTGCAGAGAGCCTTTCAGGAATAGGTCTTTGGGAACCCTTGGGAAACAAAGGATGAAGGCAGTGGGAGGCCTGCTCATCCCCTAGGACTTCAGGGTTCCAGACACGGAGGGATAAATAAGGGCTTGATCGTCAGATCTGGTGACAATCTCTGATGACATCTCAGTCCCAGGGACTTCTTTGAGCTTGAGATTCCACTCAAACCGCCTGGAGGAAGATGGCACCGAGAAATGGAAATGTTTTCTTTGCATGGAAACATTTGCCTGAGCTCACCACTGCGTTCCCACCACCCAAAGTGTGTGAAGGGCAGAAGTTGCCCATGAGCTGGAGATGAGGAGCTGTGCTCCCTCTCCTGCGAGGTGCCAATTTCTGCAGCCCTCCTGAGCCCACAAACACCCCTGTGCCTCCCTCTGGGCCCAGTTTTGTGGGGTGGATGGAGCCGAGGAGCACACAGGGAGTGTCTCGCTGATCCCAGCTGGCAGCTAGCTCCCTGAGCTGCACAAAGGGCCTTTTCATGCCCTGCATAAACAAGCGAGAATCATGAAAGGTTGTTATCGCAGAGCATCAGCAGCAGCTTAGGCAGGGATTTCCAAAATAACCTCCTCCCAAAAGCGCACAGACATGCACCCCCCTTTTTCCATGCTGCTGGGCTTTATGGAATAAAGGCTTTGGGCACCCCCAGCTCTTCTGCAGGGCCTCAGCTCTGGACCCCTGTGCTGTGCAGGACCTCCTGCCTCAGCACACACATGAGCACTATCACCTGGTGTTGGCAGTGAGGAAGAACACAGCCCCACATCAGCCTTTGCTGCATCTCTGTCTTTTGGTCTGATGAAAAATCCTTGGCAGTGATGGATGATAGGTGGAGATGGGCTTCTCCAACACCAGGATTGCAAGGGCTGATGAACAGGTGGAGCACCAAGAGTTCCAAGGTGCTCTTCCTTAGAGGTCTCCTTTTCATAGCTGCACCCAGAAGCTCAATCCCAAGCTGCACCCCTCTTATCCCTCTGTTTAAAAGAAATGCAGTTTCCATGCAGAAATACATTCCAGAGGTGCTACTTGCTCATCCTCTTTGCTTTCTATGCCATAAAGCCAAGTAAAGTCACTGCAGAGGTAAACTGCAAGGGGAAAACTTGCTGGAATAAAAGAGCTTGGAAGCTCTCAAGGAAATAGAATCATAGAATCCCAGAATGGTTTGGGTTGGAAAGGACCTTAAAGACCGTCCAGTCCCAGCCCCCTGCCATGGCCAGGGACACCTTCCACTATGCCAGGTTGCTCCAAGCCTGGCCTTGAACATTCCAAGGATGGGGCAGCCACAGCTCCTCTGGCCAACCTGTGCCAGGGCCTCACCACCCTCACAGGGAATAATTTCTTCCTAACATCCAACCTAAATCTCTCATCCTATCACCATCTGCCTGTGCAAAAAGCTGCTCTCCCTCATTTTTACAAGCCTAAATCACTGGAAGGGGCTCTGAGGTCTCCCCAGAGCCTTCTCTTCTCCAGGCTGAATATCCCCAGCTATGACAGCCTGTCTCCAGGGTAGAGGGGCTCCAGCTCTTGGAGCATCTCCATGGGCTCCTCTGGACTCACTCTAACAGCTCCATGATCTTTCTGTGCTGGGAGTCTCAGAGCTGGAGGCAACACTGCAGGTGGGGTTTCACCTGAGCAGAGCAGATGGCCAAAATCTCCCTCTTCCTGCTGCCCACTCCTCTTTTGATGCAGCCCGGGATGCAGTTGGCTTTAAGCGCTAGCATAAATCTGGCAAAAGCCTGATGCCCAAACCTGTCTTAACACTGAACCATGAAATATCTGCCAGCCCTTGCTATTTATGCTGGTCCTCATTTATTTGTGTTTTCTTATGTTGTTTCAAGTTGATTCTTCCAGACAATGGGAATCTGGTCAGGACATCCTCACTTGGGTTCCAAAAATGACCTGACTCCCCAGAGAAGGAGGGTTTTCCATGACCCTTTGCAGGGCTTACAGCTTCCTCTGTTCACATTGCCATTGCATGAGGTTCAGAGGTTTCTCTAGTGTACCACCGCTCACCAAAGACCCCCAGGGTCTGATGGACAGGCAGAGCGCCAGTTCCACCCAGCTGAGTGATGGCTGCATTTGAGATTTAAAACAACTCTGTTTTCTGGAAATGTATTTGATATAGCTGAAAAAAATAACTGAACAAATGACAGCTCCTTTAAATTTCTTTAAAATTTCAGTTAAACTCTTGAAAACCTTGTAAAGTTTACACATCTTCAATGTTTTCTGGGGGAAAAAAAGCAAGTTTTGCTGTCCCCTCCCCAGCACCCCATCTTCTGTGTGTAGCCAAAGCAGGTCTCTCCACTCCTTCTGTGACAGCAGCAGGAATTTCACATGGATGCAGGAAAGCCCATTTGTCTGTTAGTGAAGAGCCAAGAGAAGGTCCAGCACAGCTGGGGTGACCTATAGCTCACAGAGGATTATTGTGCCCCTAAAGCTCTTTCCCTTATCACACGGGGCCAAGGGCCATGCAGCCAGGTATGGGCATGGATTGCATTTTCCATGTCTTCCTGACAGTTGGAGAGTTTTAGGCTTTAGATTGGTGTTAATGGGAAGACAGTTCAGACTGGACTGTTTGCACCAGTGTGAGAAGAGGAGTGAAGGACTCACTGGGGAAATTTGTTCTATACGTTCTTCTTCCAGCTCCTTGGCTTCCCAAGGAGAATGTTCCCTGTGGTGGGCAGCGATACCAAGGATATCTGTGCTCAGAACTCTGCCAGTGTGGTCACCCAGTGACTTATTTGACCCAAATTCACTTAAAAGGGAATTTAACATTTACATTTCCTAGATTTTCCTTTGGAGAATGACAGAACTTCCTGAGCAGCCACCACTGTTTTCCCTTTGAAGGCCTGAAAGATTAATGCAGACACTCACAGCAGCCTGTGCACACCTACAGTTGTAATTACTTTTTTCAACAGTACAGTGTCGTTTTTCTCCTGTATAAGTTCCCTACAAATTCAGCACAGTGTGACACATCAGTAATGTCCTGTGCAGCAAATGATGTCCCTTGCAGCACAGTCACCTCGGCAGCAGGTAAAGAACCTCTTGAGCATTGCCCCTTAGAGATGTGCAGCAGTGAAGGGCCAGAGGCGAAAGCCATGCTTGTATGAGGGATCCCAGCAGCCACCTGAAAAATCATTTATTTATAAATTAATGCCCTCCCTCAAGTCAGCTTCCATGCAGTTGGGGTGGTTTTCTTTCCAAGAGGTTCCTGATATTTATCCAACTTTCCAGCTGGGCTTCTCTGTGGCACAAAGCAGCAGGACCTGCCCGAGTTTGTCCAGTGAGTCAACAGCTCAGCAGGGGATTAGAGCTCACAATCCTGCTGGCATTGCCGCCTTGGCTCAAACCACTGGACCATGCAGCCTCATTTTGTTCCTGGTACTCTGCTGGTATGTGGTTTGTCAGGAAAAAAGCCTCAGTGTGGCTAATAAAGGAGGTGCTTTCTAAAGCAGCAAAACAAAGCCCGCCTCTTTCCAGCACTCCGGCCCAGGCATGGCGGTGAGGGGTCAGGCTCCCTTTGTGAGTGGGAATGGCAGGTTTCCTGAATGCCAGTGGTGAGGAAGCTGAGCAACAGCACCCAGAGGCAGCAGGCACAGAGCCCTGGCACCCACTGCTGCTAGACAGGTGACCATGTGCTGACACACTGTGACAAGCCACCCCAGGCCAACCTGGCTTGCAGAGGACAAGCAGAGGCAGCAAGGTTGGAGCTTCCCTGCCGGGAAGAGTCCCCTGGCCTCCTCTGTGCTGCTGGAGACCTGCCTTTCCTGGAGTCCTGCACAGAGCTGCCACCTTCCAGCTTCAGAGGACCAGGACAAGTCACCAAGGGCAGATGTGCTACCAGGTGACAGAGCAAAGCCAAGCCCTGGCAGGGCAGTCCAGCGTATAACGTGCTGCTGGGAGCCCTGCATGCTCAACAAGTGCAGAGGGCACTGGGTACTGAGCTGGGACTTCTAACAGCCTCTGGGAATGAGGAAACCAGATTCCTTCCTCCTGTCTGTGAGCACCAACCTAACTACCCAAAGGTTAGACATGGCAGAGCGGCTACTGCATCCCTGTTGTGCATTTGATGCATCTCTCTTTACCCAGTACATTCCTGAATCTAGTACATCCTTGTTGTACATCCAGTCCATCCCTCACCCACAGCTTCCTTGCTGTGCATCCAGTGCCTCCCTACACCCAATGCATCCATGCTGCGCACATGGTGCAGCCCTGCATCCAGTGCATCTACGATGTGCATCCAGTGCATCCCTGATGTGCATCCACTGTGTCTATGCAACCCCTGCATCCGTGTTGTGGGTGTACTCGTGTCTGGCAGAGCAACAGCCCCTGCGTTCCACCTGCATCTCCTGGGGGGACTGCTTGCCCTTACACCCCCAAAATGCAGAAGTTCAATGAGTCGATGATGTGGAGATTTCCAGGGCCTCGCTTATGGGTGTGCCCTCCAAACAGGCTGTGCACAGAAAGCGGGCTTCCCGGGATGCTCCAGGAAGGGCCAAGAACCCCTGGGAGCTGCAGAACCCGCCGCGTGTCCTGCGCCGGAGTGGCAGAAGGAAGCTCTGCAGGGATGGGGGATCTGGGGAGGAGACTGAGGGCGTCTCCGCGGGACCCTGCCCGTGGGCACGCGGGATGTGCGTGGGAACAGCCTCGGCGGCCCGCGGTGCTTCGGGCACGGACAGAGCCCCGCCGCAGCCCCGCAGCCCCCGCAATTCCCGCAGCCCCCGCAGCCCTGCCGCTCCCGCAGCCCCCCCAATTCCCGCAGCCCCCGCAATTCCCGCAGCCCTGCCGCTCCCGCAGCCCCGCAATTCCCGCAGCCTCCGCAATTCCTGCAGCCTCCGCCGCTCCCGCAGCCCCGCAATTCCCGCAGCCCCCGCAATTCCCGCAGCCCCCGCCGCTCCCGCAGCCCCGCAATTCCCGCAGCCCCCGCAATTCCCGCAATTCCCGCAGCCCCCGCAATTCCCGCAGCCCCGCAATTCCCGCAGC
>JAWWTY010000048.1:1049320-1151715 GCA_035222235.1 Margarornis squamiger | reverse complement strand
CGGCGGGCAGCAGGCAAGGCAGGCGGGCAGGAGCGGGCAAGGCAGGCGGGCAGCGGCGGGCAGGGCGGCGGGCAGCGGCGGGCAGGGCGGCGGGCAGCAGGCAAGGCAGGCGGGCAGGAGCGGGCAGCGGCCGCTGCGGCGTGGGGCCGCGCCCGGGAGTCGACGGCGGAACGGAGCGGGCACAGCCGCGGTGAGCAGCCGAGGGAGTGCGGGGGGCCCGAGGGTGCGGGGCCGCGCAGCTCCAGGTGCGGTGCTGTGCCTGCGGGCGAGAGGCGGGCAGGGTGCAGGCAGGGCTGCAGCCCCACCGCCGGGAAAGCTGTTCCGAGCCGGGTCTCCCCTTCCCGGCGCCGGCGCATCCCGCGCCGGGTCCTGCCGAGACGCTGCCGGCGGGGCGCGGCTCCCCGCGGGGCTCCGATGGCACGGGGAGGACCGCGCTGCCCCCGCCGAGCGGCTGAGCCGAGTGCGGGGAGACATCGGGGCCGGCCGGGTCCTTGGAGCTGGATGAGCCGGCCCCGGGGATCCGTAGCCCCAGGCTGCTGTAATACATTGAACTGACGGCCTGTGATTTGAGGGAGACGATTTACATTAGAGGGAGAATGTAGAGAGAGCCAGGAACAACTTGGAATGGGTCCTCGCATATTTCTGTAGTTATTTTTGGAGTACTGTCATATGGCAGGAGGTGGGCTCTAGAGGTATCCTTGAGCTCAGCATTTTCTCCATAGGCTGGTTACCCTGTAGATCGAACTAGAGGACCTGCATGGCCCTTTCCCCATCAGTGATTTCTGTATTTTCCATCTCTTTTTCTCTGGCTGTTTCCTGGGGTATTGTTCCCCTCTGGCGTGCCCAGCCCTCAGCCTGTCACGGTGTGGACCCTTCTGTGGGCAAACAATGTTCTGGGGGTGTGTGACTGGGTAGTCACACTATGCTGCAGGCGATGGCAAAGCTGTGTTTGATTCAGCTGTGGATGGTGTGAGGTGACTCCTGATCAGCTGGTTCTCCATTTCTGTGGATAAGGTGTGGCTTCTCCAGCATCCTCAGAGAGACCAGCCCATGCATCAGTCTCTTCCTTCCCTTAACTGGCACTTTCCCTCCAGCTTTCTCATGCTAGACTTGTCCGAAGGGATTTTTGCTTCAAAACTCGAGATATGGGAAGCACATTGTTACCACAGTCTGCTCCTTGGGGGGGGTCTCTGCATCTTTTTGGGTCTCACGGGAGGACTCTGCTGCTGTTAGGCTCTTTTGACCACAACTGTGCAGGCTGGAGAGGCTGCTCTGGTGGCCTTCAGCTGCCTGTCCCTGTTGCCATCACGTGAATGTGGAACTTTGGGAAGGTCGGCTGGGTTTCGATGATGGTTCTTGAAGAGAGGAATTACCCTTTAATTCTGTTGGTTTGTAGTCTGGTTTAGTAGGTACGGAGCCTGTCTGTGGGGGGCTCCCCAGCATGCTTGGAGCTGTTCTCTCCAGGAAGACCCGTCTCTGTTCTGTGCAGGGATGCAGGGCATGTTCTGGAAGCTGTGGCAGGCCCTGGTTGTTGCAGCATATGGCAGGTCCAGAGTGTTTCCTCCTTACACAGGGATAAACCTCCATGTTTGGAGTCAAGGACTTTGGCGGGGGGGGGTGTAAGCCGCCTCCCCTCTGCAGCCCCGCTGGGAGGAGAGTATTCCCATTCCTCTCCTCTTTGCACCATCCCTGTGCCCTGTCAATTGCTTTAGGCAAGACTTTAGCTGGTGATGCCACTGTTAACATATCAGTTGCTGTTCCCAGGAGAGCCTTAGGCAGGGCTATGGGGCACAGAGCCTGTGTTTGTGCTGGGGTAAGCTGGCTTTGGCTGCAGGGGATGGGTTCTCCGGCTGCTTTGGTTGCTTTTTGATGCTGTGCCTGGAACTGTACAGCATTTTTTAATTTTGTCAATTTTTGAGAAATGAGCATTTTCCAAAACTCTTAGGGGAGATGTTTTGGTTTGGAGGAAGCATCTAGAAAGGGTTTTTGAAGTCCAGTGTTGTATTTCTTGGCTAAAGGCATGAGTGGAGCAGAGAGCCTGTGTTCCTGGCATGTGGAAAGGGAAGGTTTTGGTGCCTCTTCTGTCCAGTGCAGAGACAGAGTGTGCTGAGCCCCTTTCCTGGGCTACTGCTGTGGTTGCCACCACCACAACAACCTTCCACGGTAAATGTCTTCAGGTGTGTGTTTTCTCTGTGGCCAGGAGAGGTGGCTGGGTCAGCTGAAGAAGTCACTACAGTGTAGAATGGGGAAAATCTTAAAAATCAATTTTCTTCCCCCAGGCAGTTGAGCTCCCTGATAAGCTCTGGGTGATGACCTTGATCCTGGGGAGGAGCTGGATTTCTCATTCACTTACAGAATAATGCTGGAGTCACCCTTGTCCCATGGGTGACTCCAGCATCACTCTGGGCTGTCTGTCTTCCTCCTCACTCCAGCACTGCTGAGGACTTCTGCTTTCCTGGAGGAGGCTTTCAGAGACAGACCAGTCAGGTGCCTGACTAATTTTGTCCCTAAAAGAATAGATCTTTTCCATAACTAATTAGGATTTCTAAATTAGGAAGCCTGTTGGTTAAAGGGCAGGGAGTGGACTTGGCTGTTCCCAGGCTTGCTCCGAGCTTCCTCCTCAGACTCGCAGACATCACTTGAATGTCCTTTGCCTTAATTCTCTTTGGCCGTGGACTTGGGATATTATTTCCCCACTGCCTTGAGCACAGTGCTACGGCACCAGAGTGACAGCTGGGAAGCTGATGGGGAAGCAACTGTGTGCGAAGAAATGGACTGAGCCTTGGGCTTAAGCTTCACACAGAAAAGTATAGGTGGCTGTAAGGTCTGTGTATAGTAGACTTTTATGGTGCCTGTCACTTAGAGGTCTAAGTCAAGCCTGGAGCATTGTTTTAAGCAGAGATGCCAAAAAAGAAACACAAAACAATGGCAGTTCCCAAGTCCCTGGATGCTGGAAGCTTCTGCACAGGGAGACTTGTGCAGCTACAAATACCTGACTCTCATACGGCACCTGAAAAATGTGCTTGCACTGAGGCTGTGACAGTGATGGCTGCGTGGCTTATTGTTCTCATTACAGCACTTGGTGACTCTGAGTCAGCAGGTTTGGATTTGTCAGAGCTGGGGTGATTGCACCGAGGAGGCCTGTGAGGATCTGTCGTGCTAAATGGAGGGACTGACCCCAACTCTCTCCTTCTGGGGGAGGACATTGGGTTTGAGCCTGGCCCCGCAGTCACTGTTGGCTTATGCTGTCACTTGAGCTTGGAAGCAGTTGCATGTGTTTGTGGAAGCTAAAGAACAGTCTCCCTTGGGAACTCCTTCTCACCCTCTACCCTGTGCTGTTTGAGTCTATAAAGCTGAGCATCACTGCTGCTGGCAAGGCATTGTGCTGACCAGTCCGGCCCTTCATCATCACTTTGATAATTACAGGTGGT
Source organism: Margarornis squamiger (assembly GCA_035222235.1). Lineage (NCBI taxonomy): Eukaryota > Metazoa > Chordata > Aves > Passeriformes > Furnariidae > Margarornis > Margarornis squamiger. The sequence continues at coordinate 1,148,284 of JAWWTY010000048.1, read as the reverse complement.
GGAAAGGATGATGGGAGGAGGCTGTCTTTGATGGAGACATGTTGCAGTATTTCCCTATGGCTGCAGATATATCCTTCCCCTCTTTCCAGCCCTTGAGTGGGTGCTCGTGGGTTGTCCAGGACCTAAGTGTGCCTTACAGTGCAGAGGGGAAGATCTGGGCAACCATGTCTTTCACCATGGGAGCAGTGGCTGGTTTCTGCAGCAGGTCTCCTGTCCGCACAGTGTGTCCCTGGTGCAGAGCAGAGTGCTGGGCCCAGCCCCCATGGATACCCCTTGTCTTGGATGACAGCTGCTCCCTCCACCCTGCCTTGCTCCAAGGAGGTGAACTGTTTGATGGTGCATGGTGGCACAGAATCATGGGTTTGGGTTGGAAGGGACCTTAAAGACAATTTCATTCCAACCTCACTGTTAAGGGCAGGGGCAACTTTTACAAGACCAGGTTGCTCCAAGCCCCATCCAACCTGGCCTTGAATACTTCCAGGGATGGAGTAGCCACAGCTTCTCTATGCAACCTGTTCCAGGGCCTCCCCACCCTCACAGACAAGAACTGCTTCTCAATATCTAATCCTAAGAAGAGCTGTTGGGCTGAAGCTTTGTAGGACTGGGACAGAAGTCAAGGTTTGCTCTCCTTGCGCTAGGCAGGGAGCTGTGGGACTGTGCGAAAAGGGTTAGACATCCCAGAGCCCTCAGTGGGTGATTTGGTACAAATTCTCATGTTTGCTTGTCCCAGTACACAGTTAAGGGCTCTGAGTGCAGCTGAGAGTTAGTCAGTACCTTGCCTGGTGTGTACACGCTCATGAACACACTCCTGCAGACTCCCCAGGAGTGGGAGCAGCAGACAGAGCCTTAAAATCTGGATGATAATGCTGTGGAAGAGGATTTTCTTTTTGTTTTCTGCTGATGGTCTGTGTTTTGCCCTCTGTAGGGCAATCCTCACTCCTCTAGAGGCTTAGCAGTGTCCCAGGCTGGGTCTGTCCTGCACAGGAGCTGCTGTGTTTGGGGACAGTTGGCTCCGGGTGCGCAGCATCCCAGGTCTGGCAGGATCACAGAGCCAAGGGGAGACTGAGCTGACCCTTTTGTGCTCAAAACATGAGACAAATGAGGCTGAAGCTGCAGATCTGCAGCTGCCAGCAGGTCAGCAGTTTTGCTCGGGCACTTGGCCTCTTTGTAGTGTTGAAATGTAGCAGGTCGGTCCACCCCCTTTCAGAGAATGGACCTTTTCCCACCAGCTATAACTGGACCCTGTGGCCACCTCAGTCCACTGAAATGTCCCTGACCCCTCTTCAGTCTCAATGCACTTTTGTAAGGTCCTGGCGATGGGGTGGAAACCAGGAGCAGGTGCTCTGCTAGTGTAAAGCTGATCCTGCATCTGAGGCAATGCTGAATGAGGATCCACAGCCCAGCCCTGCTGCCAGGTTCCTCCCACCACCTCCTTCCTCCCTCTGCTCCTACTAACCCACTGCCGGGGCCCCTCGCTGCCTGGCAGCAGCAGAGATGTCTGCTGGTATCCTTCCCCAAGCATCAGATGGAGAGGAAAACACAGGGTGGAGTCAGCTCTTGCACAAAGGAAATGTTGAGGTACCATTTCTGCCTTCGGTGCATATTTTAGGTGGCTGGGGAGAAATTAAACAGGATCTTAACACATTTACAGCCCCCTTCCCACCTCATTTTCCTGTGAATCTATTGCTGTCGTGGTATCTCTCAGATGATATTTTTAGCTTTGCCTTCTCCTTTTTTTTGCCTCCTCTCCTCATATCAGGCTTTTGCAGGGAAACACGTTTCTATGGGAAAACAGAATGAGCCATTTCACGAGACATTTTGTTATGGGCAGAAGGGCCGGGAAATCTGATTGTGTGTTTGAAATGACACATTCCCCTTTGTAATCAGCTAATCGGACTTGTCAGGGTGAGTGCCAGCAGTGAGGCCAGGCTGGAGGTGGCTGCAGGGTGGGAGGGGGATGGACCAATCCTTTGCATTCTCCTCAGGCCCATCCACAGGGGGTCGTCACCCAGGTGGCCACATGTGAAGGGCTGCAGTGCTGGCAGGAGGTTCCTGCAGGTTTTTCTCCTTAATGACCCTATGGGAAGCACTATTCTGTGCATGAGAGAAGCAACTGGATATTCTAATTAGTTGCACTGTGGATCTGTCAGTGTTTGTGCTGGCAGGAGCCCTGCGGAGCACAGGGTGGTGTGGCACCTAATAGAGCTTTGGGGATCTGCTTTAATGGTGTTGAGAGGGACATAGCAAAGGTCTCAAGGTGGGAGAGTGGTGGTCGTACAGCTGAGTCTGCTGCTTGCTACGGGAAGGTGCCATTTTTGACAAGGATACAAACTTAAAGTTGATGGTGAACTTTGGTAGAAGAAAATTCAAGCCTTAATTCTCAGCAGTGTTTCCCTTTAGGAGATTTGCTGCAAGTCCTGATAGATGAAGGCCCTGTTGGGTGAACAGGCCAGAACAAGAGAAACCTCCTGATCTGGCTCTGGGTATGTGCACCGCTATGTGGGGCAGAAGCTGTTACCTCTGCAAATTCACTGGGACTATTCTTCAGGGAACCAAAGAATGCTTTTCAGTGGTATGGCATAGTAGTGTGGCATCTCTGGAAGTGTCCAGGGCCAGGCTGCACCAGGCTTTGAGCAGCCCAGACTAGTGGAAGGTGTCCCTGCCCATGGCAGGGCTGTGGAATGAAATGATATTTAAGGTCCCTTTCAACTCAAACGATCCTGTGATTCTATGGGATGAGTAAATCCCTGCTGGTCACTTTGCTCTCATGTGTGACCCATCTGCAAGAAATGCAGCTCTCTTCAGGTGACCATGGGAAGTACTGCAGGATGTAGAGAAGATGCAGCTGCCCATGTGTGTTTTGGGGGCAGCATCTGCCCGTCACTGTTAACCCACCTGGCCAGCTCAGTATCACTGCAGGAGCTTTGGGGCTCAGTCCCACCCTGGTGTGCTGCTGCTGGCTTTGACTGCTGGGCAGGTGTGGGCGGGGCAGCCTGGAAGCCCATGGCAGTGTGGTCCACGGACCTCTCCTGCTGGGTGCTGGCTTGGCTATTCCCTCTCAGCTCAGCAAGCTGCTGTGATGCCGAGTGGGCAAAGCTGTGCACACCTGGGCTGCTCTCCAGTTGTGTTGCTCCACTCTCTGCTCTGTGTGTGTTCCTGCTCTGGTGCTCATGTGAAGAGGACAGTGTGAATCCATGTCCCATGTTGGACCCATCAGCATGTTTGCAACATGCTGACCTAGATTTGACTGAGCTGGACCAGTGCAGGGCTCCCTCTTAAGCCCCAGCCAGCAGCTGAGCTGGCCTGTGGTGCCAGCTGGGCTCTGCCCTGGGCACAGACTGGAGCCTTCATCTGGCTGCTGCTGTGTCCCAGCACCTGTTCCCCAGCCAGCACTCACACGGACCCATCATCCAGCACCGGGCTGGATGATTGCGATGACAATGCTATGACAATGTGGGTCACTGTGGGATGTTTTAGAGCCCAGGGCAGTGTCTGTGACTGAGATGGTGTACCCACCAGCCTGGCACTGGCAAAGCTGCATGGCAGGAGCTCAGGATGCAGTATGGCATGGATTTTTGCTGGCACAGGAGTGTGATGGGGAGCTGCTGTTTGCAGGCAGAAGTGAGCAGGGTTGGGGGAGGTCTTGCTCCCACTTCCTGTATTCTCAGAACACTTCATTAATGATACTGATTGCTGTCCGTAGCTCAGAGCTTGCCATGGTACAGTCAGCCCCAGTGAATGCTGCTCACACAGGGAAGCCACAGTCAGTGGCTGATGGAGAGCGCAAGGGCTTTGTTTGACAGCGTCAACACAGGCAGGTTGTGTCAAGTGCCACTGCCTTGCCTTTGGTGGCTGCATCCTCCGTCCTCCCTTACAGGAGGAACAGGGTGCAGGCTTGGGAGCCCCAAGTGCTGGAGCCACTGGTGCCATAACTCTTCTGGGTCTGCGGAAAGCCTGGGTCTGTGGAAAGCTAGTTGCTCTTGTACCTGGCTGTGCACCTTCCTGCCCATCTCTGCTCAGCATTTGTTGACTCGCCCTTGAGCTGGCATAAGAGATAGCTGAGCATACAAACCTGGGAGCAGCACAGAGTACCCACAGAAATCGCTGGACTTAACAGAGAAGGAGCAGGGCCATGGAGGCTGTGCCGAAGGAGGGAGAGAGCCCCACAGGTTCCCATGTGTGACCTGTGTGTGCCGGTGGGAGTGGGAGCTGCTGGTATTGGAGTCCATTCTGAGGATCAGCTTGGCCTGTTGGAGCACTTGTGTGTCCTGCTGGGAGAGGCAGAGCTCTTCTGAGGGGGCTCTTGCTCTTTTTTGGCTCTTGAATCTCTGTGCAGGGGCATCTGCCTGAGCAGAGGATGCAAGTGAAGAAGAGGGAGTCTTGTCTGGACTACAGGATGGAGGGGTGTGGGCATATCGGTAATGGCGCAGGACAGTAGCCTCCACGGGCCAATGGCATCCTGAGTGTGTGGGCAGTGTGGAATTATGCTGGGATACACATTCAACTCCTGTGCTGCACACTGGTGTGAGAGTGCTAAGGCCATGTGACACTGGCCCTGCAGTGCCTGTGAGTGGGGGGACCTGGGGTTGTGAGTGCCACCAGTGCTGGAACAAGGCACAGTGTGGCTGCCCAGCCGCTCTCTCCATGCACTGGGACAGCTGGGCAGTAAAACCATATGGTGCCTGGGAAAGACTCTCTCCCTGGTGAGCAGGAGTGTATGGGACAGCACATGGTGACATCCTGCCTGTGCTTCCCCGTGTGTGACCGATGCAGAGAGCAGACACAGGGCCACAGATGATCTGTGACCCCCTCCTCTTCACGTTGTCTTTCATGAGAATTGTTTAAGGGTGTAATTTCTCCCTGATGAAAGGGGATTTTGCTTCCTTAGAGGTGCCAAAGTTCCTGGCCCTATTGCATCAGGTTTTCTGTCTGGGGATGCCGTGGGTCCTGTCCTTGTCTGTAAGGGATGGCTGGAGCCCACATGGGAGCTGCCTAGCCATAGGTCAGTTGCTGGTGTTGCCATACTGCATGGGGACTTGGTCCAAACGGAAAGTGGAGCAGCTTTTGATCTCTTTGGGAAAGCTGCTGTGGGTTGGTCTCGGTCAGGGCAGGCTGTTGGCTAAACACGGCTGATGTTTGCTTGTGGAGAGTGAAAGGATTTTGTGGAATCCATGGGAGAGGTGGGAGTTTGCATAGGTGGGTCATCCTGCCCGCTTTGCTGCTGCAGTGGTGGGAGGCTGGGCCTTGCCTTTCCAAGTATGTTTGAAAATTAACCCTTGGAAGAGTGGGAGGTATCACTGCTGTGCCATGGGACCATGCTTTCTCCTCCATGTCACTGTAGTGCCTGCTGGGCAGATTCTTCTCCCCTGTTAGATCCAGTTGTAAAAAGTGGCCCTGAAAATGCTGTTGCAGGATGAGGGCTGTTCCTGTTCAGACTGCTGATTTTCCTCCTGGTGTGCCAGACCTGCTGATGACTCCCTGGATGAGGAAGTGGGGCTACCTCCCGTAGGTCCCACATTACTGACCTGCATCATCGCCCACAGCCAAAGCCCTGCTGACCAGATGTTGTCCTCGCTGTCACCGTGGGGGCTGTGCCGTGAGCCAGAGGGATGGGTGACAATGGGGTGGCACAGATGGCCTGAAAGGAGAACACTTTAGTCACACCCAGGGGATCTGTGTCACTACTTGGAGGTGTGTTGGCTCTGCAGCACTGCTGTAGTAAATATTTGCATTTATCCCAGAATGAACAGAGCTGGCTGTGGTGCACGTGGCAGGGCTGCCTTCACATCAGGCTCTTGGAGAGCAAAACGGCATCTAACACAATCTCAAGCTTCCATTCCTCAGCAAGGAGATTTGTGTGGAATCTAAACATAGCACTTGAGCTAGGCAGGCATCCTCTTATGAGAGCTGTAGCTGTCCTTCCAAGCACTTGCCATCATCTTCTTTTTAACCAAATCTCATTTCTTCTTTGCAGGTTCTGAATCGTGCCCAAAGCAAGCATTGAAAGCAGCCCCTGGAAACACTGTGAGTTTATCCTGAAAGCTTTTGTTCTCCTTTCCAGATCCCGCATGAGGCTGAGTGGGTTTTGCAGCATAGAAGGGGTTGCTCAGCATGGAGAGGTACTGCAGGGAGGCTTGCCTGCCAGAAACCCCCAGCAGGACTGGAAATCTAGCCTGCTCCCACCAAAGCACCAAACTGCTGGGCTTGGGCTTTGTCTGGCTTTCTTTGTGTTGGGATTGTTTCCTGGTTTACTTGGGACTTGGGCAACAACCCCTTTGCAGACAGAAAGTTTCCTACTGATGGAGTGGCTTTGGGATATCACACTTAGCATTGTGTTTCTGAGCTCTGGGTTTCCATGCTGTCTTTTGTGTGGAGGATATGAGAAAGGTGGTGTGTTTACAAACTGGCTGTGGTGTTTTGCTGGCTGTGAATCCCAGCCCAGGGCTCAGATCCCTGGGCTCATGGGACTGGGCATAGCTGGCCTGAGGTGCATCCTGGAGAGTCTGGCACTGCTGAGCAGCTGGGAGCAAAGTACAGGAGAGTTCTGAGCTGCAGGATTAAATAGCTGTGATGCCTGGAGAAGTTAAGAGCTTATGGTCCAGGCCTTCTCAGAGGCCCCAGGGTCCCTCCAGCTGAAAGGGCTGCTCTGCTCCAGGGCCCCACTGCACAGCATGGTGACATCCATGTGAAACCAGATGTGAGGAGCTGCTTCTGTGCATGCTGCAGCCAGTGTGGGGCTGGTGGTGACTGGGAGGACAAGGTCTTGCTTCTGCTTTTTCTCTCTGACCTGTGAGGTGAGCCTGGCCAGAGCAACACTGCAGTATGACCCTGGCCTGGGGCTGAGATGGCAGGATGGTTTTGTCATCTGAAAACTGGGGATGAGAAGAACCAAAGCTGCACTCCACTATCCTGGCTCTTTCCCAGGCAATAGGGCCATGTGGCGGTGGAACCCTGCTGCCCATGGGGTTTGGCTTCTGCCCACACAAGGCAGTGGGTGCAAGTTCTTCTGCCAGAGGGTGGTCAAGCACTGGAACAGGCTCTCAGGGCAGTGTTTGCAGCCCCAAGTTTGACAGAGCTAAAGGAGCATTTGGGCAATGCTTTCAGGCACATGGTGGGATTGTTGGGGTTGTTGCAGGGCCAGGAGCTGGACTTAATGTTCTTTTTGGGTCCCTTCCCACTCTGGAGATTCTGTGACTCTGTGGGCACAGATATGGGCAGGGAACCTGTTTTTCTTCTGAGGGCTGTGGTGGGCTCCTCAGGGCTAGAGATGTATTTAGCTCTGAACAGGACAAGTCCCCATGTTTTATAAGAAGTTTCTCACCATCTGGTGTCTCACCAGCTCTCCTTCTCCAGGCATTTTGTGGGTCCAGTGAGATGCCAACTCCACCCGTGCCCCAGGGTGCATGTCAGTTGGGAGAGCAAGGAGAGTGGCTGGGTTTCCTCTCCTGTTTCTGTATGCTGAAGAGTTTGGGTGCTGGATGACCAATTTTGGAATTGGTTGAGGTGGAGGTGCAGGCCCAACCTCAGGGGTGGATTACATGTGTTCCTGCATCTCTGTGTGTCTCAGTTTCCCTGCAGGATGGAGTCTGGGTGCCGTGGGCTCTGCACTAGAGCTCAACATGGGGAACACACCAGCCCCTGGGAGGCTGGACAGCAGCCACAGCTGACGTGGGAGTATTCAGCTCCCTGGCAATGCCCTGCAGGAAGCTCTGCCCTTGTGTGGAAGTGTGAGTTCATGCTGTGGTTTCCCACCCTGGGGTGGCATGGGGAGCAGGAGGACATGTAGCACAGCAGAGCTGCTCTGTGTCTGTGCACTCCGGGTAGGCTCACCCAGTGTATGGTGGTCACCTGCGGGTCCTTCCCAGCAGAGCCCAGGCCAGCTAGGCCAGCTGCTGCTGTGTGCTGAGGGAGGTGTCCCCCCACTTTGGGAAAGGTTGGTGAAACTTTGATCATGGCACAGTGGTTGTGCTGGGAATGAGCTTCTCCTTTCTCTGTATTCCTGCAACTCCCTCATAGCTGATGCTGTATCCTACCTCCTGGTCTCTGGATGGGCTTACTGCTGGGATTGGTTAGGCAGCAGTGAAGGGAAAGGACTGATTCCTTGGGGGCTTGCTCAAAGGAGGTGGTCATCCATTATTTGGACTGATGGTCCTTGTAGGTCCCTTCCAGCTGAACTACTCCATCCTCCTCGAAACTGGTGGCAAAGGTGTGACCATTACCTTGGGGAACATGGCACTTTGTACTACCACTTATACCCAAGTGGAGCGATCCTGGACCTGCAGAGCAGAAGAAAATGACTGTGAGCAGAGCTCTTGGCTCTTCCTTTGGAAGGAAAGAGATGATGGCAGAAAGCTGAGCCTATGCCTGAGCTGGACTCCCTTTGGTGGCTCCCCTTATTCCAGGTGCTCTTCAGCCCCTCGAGCTCCTCTCCTCTTCCAACACACTTCCTCCCAGTGTGTTCTTGCACAGAGAGCAGCTGATCTCCCCTGTCTGCCACATCCCAGCACAGGGTGTCTGAACCTGTGGTCTCTGCCTTGCTCTGAGGGCAGTAACTGCTGGAACAGCAGAGGACCTGCAGGAGGATGGGAGCAACTCTCTACTCTCACGCCAGAGAGGAAGATCATTCTCTAGTGGTGGGTGGTCCAGGCAGAGGAAGAGCATTCCCTAGTGATGGGTGATCCGTGCAACACCGCTGCCTGCTCCTGGTGTGTATCCGAGGTGCCCTGCTGGTGCCCTGCAGTGGTCAGCAGCTGCTGGGTGAGCTGAGTTTGCAAAGCCTTTGGTTCAGTCTCCCTCCTCTGCTGCACCAGAACATTCCAGGGCTCTGCTCCAGTGCTGTCCCTGTGTGAGAGTTGGAGTAGGAGAGGAGGGATGTTTGCAGTTAGTGGTCCTAGTGTCTCCCTGAAACATCTGGTCCCCATCTGGGCTGACTGCTCCACTTGGCTGTGGCACCTCTTGGATAGCCCCTTCCCCATCCCAAAAAGCATGGGGGCCAGCAGGGCAGGGCTAACTCTTGGGCACAACTACCCCGTCCCCCAGGCAGAGTCCCTGGCTCTGTCGGGATGTGTCACTTGAGGTGATTTAGCCCCTGAGCTCAGTTCATGGACAGTTTCTAGTGGCTGTGAAGTGCAAGTGGGCACAGAGCAGCTGCTGGGGTGCCTCTCCAGGACACTGGGCAGCATTAGGTCCTTATAAAAAGAATTGGTCCAAGACATTGCACAGATCTCCTTAGACCTAAGAAATGCTGTCAGTCTGTTTTATGGAGTAGTTGGGAAGATTAAGCTGTTCTGTGCTCCCTGCCCTGCACCCCAGAGAGCAGTGGGACCCCAGCAGGGCTGGCAGCACTGCCATGCCGTGGTGCAGCTAGTGGCAGCTGGCAGTGCTGCCTGTGGGGTGCTGAGGCAGAACCCTCCCTGTACCCCACCCTGCCTCTGGGTTGCTGGTGCACTTTCCTCTTGATTTGGAGCCCATCCTGGCTGCAAAACATGCCTTGGTCACTGAACCTTGCTGCGTGCCATCACAACTGCTTTGGCTGGGGCTGAGCAAACAGGTTTGCGGTATGTGGCAGTGTGTGCTCTGAAGGCTGGTGGGAGCTCCCTCAAACTCTTGGGAAAGGCTGGGGGGAAGAAAGACCTTGAAGCAGTTTTGCTGGACACCAGACGTTCACCCAGGGCCAAACCACCACACTGTGGGACAAACGTCTTGCTTGCCTTGGCTGATTCTTTTAACCTGTTCTGCATCACACCACTTAGGAGTTGGGCTTCCCCTGTGCTGTGTCACAGTGGGCTGAGCTGGGGTGCCCACCCATCTCTGACCCATCTGCCCAGCTGTTGGAGGCTCCTCTTTCCAGAGCCATGGTGGGATCCTGCCCAGCCTTTGGCATAGAGGGCTGTCTGCTTGGGCAACAGGTGATGGGGCTTTCCTCAGAAGCTGCAGCTTTGTTGCTCTGATGGCCATGAGCTTGCTCAAGTCCTTGGCAGGTCTCAATGATGGAGACCTCTGTTCTCATGTCAGGTACCATCCCTCTCCCCCCGGTGATTTTGGCCAAGGATATGAAGGGCTGGAATGGGCTCCTTCCTTGCTAGACTGGTGATCCCACTGAGGCTGAGTGGAAGGAAAGAGCTGTCTGTTCTCAAATCCCCGTGGAGGACTTGCCACCTGGGACTGGTGTTTCAATGGCTTTATTTGGCACAGCAGGACCCTAGGGATGTGAAGCTGTAGGCAGCATCTGAGCAGGCATGGTTTGGGCTGGGCTGCTGCATGACTTGCTCCCAAGGGTGATGCACAGACTGGACTGTGTTCAGGAGAGCACCTGGCCCTGGTGCAGGTATGCTTTGGGCCACCATCTTCCGACAGGCGAGTACTGGTGGTGGCACCTCTCTGGGCTTCTTCCAGCCCATTTCCACCACAGCCCTTGCTCCTTTATTCTGCCACTGAGATTTTCCTTTCTTGGCTTTCCTCCCTGTTGCTGAAGGGGTTGAACAGTATTTGGGGCACTTCCCATCTTCAGCAGCTACAAGAGCAGGTGCCAAGTGCTCCTTGGTGGGAGCTCAACAGGTTCTGCTCCCCTCATTGCAGCTGAACAGGATGCAAGTCTGGGTTGCTGGGGCTACCTGCCTCTCCAGTGCCTCCCTATGGGATGTTCAGTCTGGAGAGGTCAGGTGTTTGTTGTGCCTCTCTGCACAGCATCTGAGGCTGCTGAAAGTGTCCTCAGCATGGCTGCTGCTTGCTCTACTCTGGCATTGCTCAGGGAACCTCTAGGCTGTTCTTCATGGAGCCATATGCTGCCTGGGATTCGGGTCTTGGCTTGTGTCCATCCCCACTTGCACAGCAGGGAGGATACTTGGTGGGGTGATGGGGCATCAGACGGGGCTCTATGATGCAGTGAGGACCTTTGGGAGCCTCTGAGACCACTGGACTTGCTGGATGGAGAGTGAGGTTGGGTCTTACTGTCACTGGTGTCAGCTGGAGATGCTTGTCTAGCTCCCACGTGCATGTAGTCATTCAAGGTAGCTGGCACTGAGACAGTGTTGTCACTCCACTTGTGGGTGCTCCACAGGTCCCACTTTCCTCCAACCAAAAGGCTAGTGTTTCTCAGTACACCTGGTGGTGGTGGCAGGCGGGGTGAGCAGGAGCACTGCTACTTCCCAGGACCCTGGCATGATGCTTCTTGTTCCTCCCTGCAAGTTTCTGTTTAATGGTGAATTTTGGATGGAAATTTTGGGATGACTGAATTTGGGAGGATGAGGCTGCCCTAATCCTGCTACAGATTCAGCATGGCTTTTGTGCACAAGCCTGCTCGGCTGCAAGTGAGAAGGCCGGTACCCGGGTTGCTGGGGAGACCGAGACGTTAGATGTGGCAGATGCTGCAGCCTTGCCGGGTAGTTTGTGTCCCACCCTTTTGCTGCCACCAGTGACAGTCCCAGTGACAGTCCATGACTTGTTGCAGGGGACATAGTGCTGAGCCATTTGTGTGCTGTTCTGTCCCAAGGAGCCTTGGTGATGGAGCACCCTCACCAGTGGCTCATGGTGGCTGTGGTTGCAGCAGTGCTCTGGATGGATGCCCTGAGCCTGGGGCAGGCTTGGTAGAGTCAGAAGGATGTGGGTGCTTCTGACACCCACATGGATGCCAGAATTCTGGCATGGATTAGGAGCCCATGCTCCAAAGCTGTATCCAGGTAGGTTCCTTGTGCTGGCCCCTATGGGATAATGCTGTCTGGGGGGGCAGATGGCTTGCCACCACTCAGCTCATCCACCTGTCTCTTGTAAAGTCCAGGCTTCTCTCCTCCTCTAGAAGGGATCCATCATGAGCCACCTTCAGGTCCCTGAGGAATGACCAGCAACTGATGAGCAGAGGTGATGAGCAGAACTGATGAGCAGAAGTGGGGGCAGCATGTTGCCTCTCTGCTGGGGCTACAGCCCTGCCTGTGTCCCCACATGGCCGTCACCCATCCTGCACCTCTTCCCGGCAAGACCACAGTGCTTTTTTCCTGCACACCCAGCCCTGGGCATCCCCTAGCAGCTCCCCACACTCTTCCTCCTAGCTGTGGGATGATTGTCCTGCCCACTGTTTGGAAGCCATATGGGAAGTGGTGAACCCATTGGGATGGCTGCGAGGTGTAAGAGGCATCTTGTTCCCCACATGCTGTGGTGAGAGCACTGGAGCCTCATGCTTGCATGAGTGTCACTGCTCCATGGTCAGCAGCCCTGCTGCCAGACTGGGCTGGGCGGAACAGAGGCCTCAGGCTGGGCTGGACGTGGCTGAGCCCAAAGCCAGTACTGGCTTTGTGTCCCCCATCCTGGCTGAGGCTTTGCCAAATTTAGCTGGGAGGCCAGGAGCCATGCCATCCTCTGTCCAGGATTGCTTGGCCTGGTCCATGGTCCAGGACCTCCTGGACACAAATTGTTCTGTTAGGGGCCAGCCCAGCTGTGTGATCCCAGCTCCCAACCCAGCTGGGCTGTCATGGTGGGGGTCTCTGCTCCCAGCTCAGCTGTGGGATCTCAGCTCCCAGACTGGCTGTGGTGCTGCTGCTCCCTGCTCCCAGCCTGGCTGTGGCAACGGGATTCCTGCTCCAGTATTGGGCTGGGTGCAGCATCCTGTGTTCTGGGAGCAGGGCTTTGTGTTCAGGGTGCCTGGGTTGGGACCTTCCTCTCAGAGCAGGAGCCTCTGCCCACCTTGGGGCTGTGCCCTTGGGTGCGGTGGGAGGGGAGAGGATTTGCTCAGGTTTCTTTTTGTTTCCCCTTATTTATTATTGTGTTTTAAGCTTCTCCTGCAGCCTTTCCTTCTGTTGTCATTTAATTGTCCAACTTCCCCGAATATTTGTCACCTGCCTGGGAGTAGAATTTGAGACACATCAAAGATAGCTGGGCTTCTGCAGGCGATGAGAGAATATCCTTTGGGAGCTGGGGTGAGATTAAACAGCTGAGAAAAACAACTGCCCTGCTCAGGATTGTCCAGGAGGTAAAATGGAAGGGTTGGGGGAAGAGTGAGGAAAACCCAGCAATACTTGCTTCCCAGAAAATGTCTGCCCAGTGCCTGGGAGGCGGCTGGTGTGGTGGATCCCTCCCGGGGTGAGGCTGGAGGGTGCTGCATGGGGGAACGTGAGGCTGGAGCAGCTCTGCAGTGGGAACTCGGAGGTCTCCGTTCCTCTCTCCCAGTTGACCCTGGAATAGGTTTGTCCAGCTGTTTGTCAGGATTGCGTCTATGCATTGTCTAAATGATTCTGCTTTGAGGAGTGAGGCCAGGGATGAAAGGGACTCAAATGAAGTGTAAAACCTGGTGTCACACTTGGGCTGGAGTCCTGCATGGGTAAATGTGGGCAGATGTATGGGCAGGTAGGACTGGACTTGCACCCACCTGGCTGCCTGTGGGCTGCCTGGGTGCTGCTTCCAGGGCTGCTGGGGGCTGCCTGCACCCAAGGGGTGAATCAGACTTGAACTGTCAGTTCAAGAGTTAAAAAAAAGAAATTTTCAGCTTTATCTTTGGGAGTAATACAAAGCAAATGGAATAAACGCTCAACAGTGGCATTGTTTGTAGTGTCAGGACTGGATCAAGGCAGCGCTTGCAGAGGTGTCAGCACCTCAGTGTCTGGCAGAAGCCAGTGTTGACTGTGTGTCGTGGGCCTTGGCACAGCAGTCTGCCAGGCTCCTGCTGGCTGCCGTGGCCCTGCTAGGGCCTGTGACCAGCTCCCTGAGCCTTATTGAACCTGCACTCAAAAAAGAATGGGTTTCTGAGGCTTTTTTATTTGATTTAAAATCCCTGTAGCAGAAGTTATTTTGTAGCATAAAATACCTAACAAAAAACAAAAACAAAAAGAAAAACACCGCCTAAAATATTCTCCCCCACTTCACTGAAAAACCTTTGGTTTTGATGGTGCTGGTGAGTGAGCTGATGTGGCATGCTGTGCCCCAGCATCCAGTGCATCTGTACACCAGCAGGTAGTGTTGCCCCTGCCATTGGCATGCCTCTGGAAATGTGAGGGAAGCTGGGGATTTTTGGGAAGCAACCTCTGGAGACCCAGCTGCAGGTATCTCAGGCTCCTTTACATGCGCAGGGCCGCTGCCAGCAGTGCCAAGATGCAAGGGGGCTGTTACCAGAATGGAAAGCTCATGGAAACCATTCTGCTTTTTTAATGAGGCCCTGGGGCAATGTGCTGGTGGGTGCATTGATTTCTCACAGCACTGGTGATGAGTTAGATTTTTGGGTGCCAAGTCAAAGGGTAAGTTTGGGTTAATTCTTTAGCTTGACCCATGAGAGATCAGACCTCTGCTAGAGACACCAGTGCTGGGACTAGTTTAAGGAAGCCCCAGAAGGTCTGTTTTCCAGTTACAATTTTCCATGGTTAATGTAGTTATTTCCTGCTTCTCTTTCCAGCCAGGTAGTGTCTTCCCTTGGAAGGGAGATGAGCAGCAGTATAAATGGCAGGCAATGTCCAAAAAGGTGTTTGCAAGAGCAATTCTCTTTGTTGAGCTCCTGCCTGTTTCACTTACTGATCTGTTCTCTTCTTCCTGTGAACTTGTAGCATTTTCTTCCCTGCAAAGCAATTTTGAGATGTTTGGAGGGATTTTCTCATGCCTGTTGGCCTCTGTCAGTTAGTTGGGAAGCAACGGCAGTGCTGTGGCTTGTGATTTGCCCTTTGCAGCTCAGGGACTTGCAGGAGGGAGCCAGGTGTGAAAGATGATGCTGACCAGAACCCAGGGAGGGCTCAGACACATCAGTGTCCCTGGGAAAGCAGGTTGTGTGGTGCCGGGGGAGAGCCCTTCTGCCCTTCCAGCATGAGAGTACAGCACTGATGGATGAGGGAAGAGCGACTGATGTCATCTTCCTGGACTCATGTGAAGGATTGGACACTGTCCTGCCTGACATCCATGTCTCTAAACTGGAGACATGGATTTGACAGATAGGCAACTTGGTGGATAAGGAATTGGTTGGGTGGTCACACTGGAAGAGTTGTGATCAAGGGCTCACTGTCCAAGTGGAGCCCACTGATGAGTGGTATCCTCAGGAGTCAGTGCTGGGACCGGTGCTGTGTGGTGCCTCTGTCGGTGACAGACAGTGGGACTGATGCACACTTGGCGAGTTTGCTGATGAGACAGAGCTGTGGGTGCAGTCACAGGCTGGAGGGGAGGGATGGGGCATCCAGGGGGACCTGGACAGGCCAACAAGTTCAATAAGGCCAAGGGCAAGGGTCCTGCACCTGGGTCGGGGCAATCCCAAGCACAAATACAGGCTCAGAGGAGAATTGATTGAGAGCAACTCTGAGGAGATGGACTTGGGGGACTGATAGATGAAAGGCTGGACAGGACCCAGTCATTCTGCCCCTCTGCTCCGCTCTGGACTCACTTCTGCTTCCAGAGCTTCTGCAGCAGAGCTGGCGCTGCTGGCAGGGATGTGCGGGCGAGGTGGCTCCTGTGGGATGCTGGTTGCTAAGCAACCAGCAGAGGTGGAGCTTTCTGGGTACCATTCCCAGCACATCCCTGCCTGAATCCCTTCCTGAACTGCTCCCTACCTGCTCTGGCATTGCTCACATCCTCCCAGACAGCACAGTGGGGTCTCCTGCTACCCGCACCACACTCTCCTTCGGGCAGAAGAGCACCCTCTGGTATCTCTGGGCATCGCCAAACCTTGATTTGGGGTTTCTCTGCCCAAGATCACCAACACCCTTCCCTGGGGAAGGACAGTATCTTGAAATTCAGTTGACCCTTCTGTTTGAAGCTTCTGTCTCAGTGCAGCTTCTCTGCCTGGTTCTGGGAAGCAGGGCTAAAAGTGGGAGTCACAAGGCTCCTGCACTGAGACTCCTTGCAGCCAGGAGTTGTGGATGTGCTGGTTGTGGAATGCTCTGGGAGCCCGTTTCCCTGCAGGGGCAGTTGTGCTGATGGAACCTGGGTGCTTTTGGTCCTCCTTAGGTGGTGGCTGTGTCAGGACAGGGATGGTCAGGCTCGTACAGGAGGGCTTGGTAGTGCAGATGGGTTTGGGGAGGTATCAGTGGCTGCACTGTTCAGGAGTCCCTGCTTGGAGCTGTCCATCAGGGTGACTGCAACCCTCTCTGGGTATGTTGTGGTCTTTGGTCTCATTTCTTTTTGACCTTCCCAAGGGCAAGTGTTTGTAAGGCGCTTAGCATTTGGCTCAGATGAAATCCCACAGCATGGGAAGGAGCTGTTGATGGCTGCCTGGGGGCTGGATGATGGGAAGGTTGCTCTGAGTGGTGGCTTAAAGCCTTCAGTACCTCCATAGGGCTGGTTCATCGTGTGCCATTGAGAACATGTTGTGTTCTGAGTGTTGAGCAACCTGCTCTACCCAGCCTTCTCCTGTCCAGCTAGTGTTTCTTGCTGGACTTTGCTTGAAGAGCTGAAAGGGACAGATGCACCACTGGATCATAAATTTCTTCACTCCTGGTGTTCTCCCAGCTCTGCTGACAGTGCAAACCATGCTTTTTGAAAGGTTGGTGTTTGTCTGGAGGAGGCCCAGTCCTGGCTTTACAGGGCTGCCTGGACTGACAGAGGGGATAAGCTGGGCAGCCTTTGGATGTGCAAGAAGCCTCAGTGGACTTCCAGACCTACCTGAGTTCTCCCCTGGAGCAGTGGGCTGTATGATTTTGGGCACAGGGGCTGCTGTTGGATCCTGCCATGAGGATCTGTCCTTGATGCGCCTCTTGCTCCTGAGTGGCAGAGCTGCCACGCTGCTGGTGAGATCCTGTGCTCTGGGCTGAGTTTTGGGGTCCTGCAGGCTGGTGTGGCTGTACTGGCACAAAGGTCCTGCGTGCCAGTGTCCCCAGTTGGGGAGGGGATTGATGAGCAGCAGGGGTGGCTCTCAGGGAGCCAAGGCTCTACCTGGAAGCAGGGGATGGTTTTCCCTCACTGGTGACAGGGAGGCACTTCTGCTTGTGCTACCGAGGGGCTGTCACAGGTAGAAGGAGCTGAAGAGTGAGGCAACTGGGCTGAAACTGGAGAGCTCTGGAATAGTATCATCCCCATGGCACCTCCAAAAGCTGTGGGACTGCAGAGTTGCTGCCCTGGCTGAACTGAGCAGGTGCAGGCAAGGTGCTGGCGGGGCTGAGGCCATCAGTGGGGTTTGGCTTTTGGAGAGGAATGCAGGTGAGACTGGAGGGACCCATGAGTGCCAGGGAAAGTGGAGAAGTCCCCAGAGCACTAAGCAGGCAGGTTGTGCGCTGCCATGAAGATGTTGTTGCAGACCTGGCCTCAGTGGTGGCATGTGACTTGCTGTGGTGATGCTGCTGGTCCCATCCCAAGTGCTCCAGGGAGCTGGTGGAAGCAGGGGGAGAAACCAGGGGACAGGGGGGACTAGAGGCTGCAGGATGTGCTGGCTCTTTCATCTCACTGCTGCATGGTGTCTGGGCTGCACTTCCATCGGGAGAGGCACAGGCTCTTTGCAGGGGCTGAATCAGGGCTCTTCTGGCCCACCAGCTGCGAAATCTTTGTTTCCAGGTTAATGACTTTCTGGAAGGTGCTTCTTGGCTTCCAAGGGGTCTCAGCAACTTATTTGTGAACTTAGTTACTCAGCTGGCATGTGTCACTCAAAAGGGTAGGACTGAAACCTTGTTTAAAATAGTCCCAAATTTCCCAGGCCTTGCAAAAGGACTGTATCCCGCTGTGCGAGGAGGAGCAAGGAGCAGGACACTCCATCTTTGTGTCCTGGCAAGCTTGGAGAAGGAGGAGACGCCTCAGTCCTGTCCCCTTGTGTTGCAGTAAGAGGTCATGCTCCTCTTCCCTGGTTTTTCCTGGTGCCAAAAGGGCTGGGGCCAGAGCAGGCAGGAGCAAGCTGGAAGGAGGGTTGGGTCTCTCAGGACAGTCTCTGCCCTGGCTGCACTCAGTGCTGGCAGCTGAGCTGAGTGGTAGCGAGTTGCCATCACTGCCTTACTCAGGGGACAACTCCCTATCAACTTGGTGGCTTCTTTTTTCCCCCCTAACTTTCTCCTGATTCATTTTTGACACATGGAGCAATGCTGATCTGGACTTCCAGGGTGTAGGTTTGTGGAATAAGCTCAGGCTGCTTTTTTAACTCTGGAGCAGAGGATGGCACTGTGGGCAGCAGGTCACTATCTGTCCCCCACAGGCGATGCCAGGGAAGTATGGAGCATTTGTGGAAGAGAGGCACTTGGCTGCCTGTCAGCTGTGTGTGCAGAAGCCCAAGCATCCTGCTCCGGGGTCAGATGTCTCTGCAATGCCTGGCTCGGGCATGATGAGCTAGCAGATGTCTAGGCTGTTGGCAACTGCTGCCATAATGTAAATGCATAATTGCCCAAACACAGATTCAACACATGTCAACTAAGGCTGAGCTGACTGCAGCAGAGCAGCTTCCCCAGTCCCACGCAGGGAGGTGGGATAGCCCCACACTGCAGGCTCCTTCCATGTGGTGGATGCCATAGCTTGTGGAGGTATTACACAGGATCACTGTGCTCATATGAGTGTGTTCCCACAGGATCACCCCATCCTTGTTGCCTCTGCTTTCCTTTTTTTCCTGAGCTGGCCCAATTCTTCACTGGGCAGATCCAGCCTGGCTCTCATACTCCATGTCAGTGATGAGTCACTGTCTCCTTCAGTGGTGTTCAGTGGCTGCCTCAGCCCTGGGTTTGGCTCCTTTTTGCTGGCCTGGCATCTGTTGGGAACTCCAGGTCTGGTCAGTGGAGCTGAACACACCAGTTCAACAGCCTGAACTTGCCAGGCTGGCTCGGGGCTGGAGAGCAACCACCTGCCTGGACAGACCCACCTGTCTGAAGTCACCATCTAAGCCCTACAGTGAGTTAAGGGATTCTCCCCAGGAAGAGGCTGGTCCATACAGCCTGGGTGAGCCCTTCCTGCCCTGCATGGCCAGGCACCCTCTAGGCTAGACCCATCACCTGTGCTGGAGGAACAGGAATGGATGTGTCCCTGCAGTTTCCCTGGGAGCAGCCTCCCATGGTCAGTCCATGATGATCTCCTCCACTGGCAGGTTCAGGCCTCATTGCTCTTCCCTACTTGAATCACAGGAAGAGGAAAATACCTCCAAGATCATCAAGTTCAACCTTTATTTTTTCACCACCTTGTCAACTAGACCAGAGTACTGAGTACCACATCCAGTCATTCTGTGGACGCCTTCAAGGATGGGGATTCTACCACCTCCCTGGGCAGGCCCCTTCCAATGCCTGACCACCCTTTCCATGAAGAAATTCTTCCTAATGTCCTACCTGAATCTCCCATGCCACAACCTAGGGCCATATCCTCTTGTCCTGTCACTTGTTCCCTGGGAGCAGAGCCCGATCCCCACCTGGCTCCACCCTCCTGTCAGGGAGATGCAGAGCGAGAAGGTCCCCCTTGAGCCTCCTTTTCTTCAGGCTGAATCCTGCCTCAGCTGCTCCTCATCGGACTTGTGCTCCAGATCCTTCACCCAGGTCTATTTCCCTTCTCTGAACACGCTCCAGCCTCTCAATGTCTTTATTGAAGTGAGGGGCCCAGAACTGAACACAGGACTTGGTGAGGAGCCAGCTCCTTCTGGTGCTATGCTGCTATGGGGTGGGACAGGTGGGGAGTGATTGGCAGGAGAAGGTGGCACAGCTCACCTGGGCCCATGCAAGGCCCACTCAAAGGCTGGGGAGAGAGGTGTCAGGTGAAGAGGGAATGTTCACACTATCCTTCATGTTCCTGTTGTCATGTTCTTGAGCTCATATCATCCTGCTGGGCAGGAGAACATTGTGCTCTGTTAGTCTGACATCTCCTTTCCAACTGCTCCTAGCAAAGGGATGGGAGGTAGCAGGTTTGGAGGTGATGGGCAGAGGGTGAGTTGGGGGCAGTGTGGCTGTGAGGCTGCATGTGTATGCCAGGGGCACATGGATGGACATGTGAGGCTCATGGATGAATGGAGGGATGATCCCTGAAAGCACCTTGTGGCTGCAGGGAGGCTGGGATGAGGCGCTGATGGTAGCACGGGAGCAACAAAGCTTCTCTCAGCACCCCAGTGTCCTGCTGCTCCTGCAGGAACTGTGTCCTGCCTGCAAGGTGCTCATGGGATGTGGTGCCCATGCTCTTGTGCTTCAGTCCTGCCTGTTGTGTGCATGTGTGTTTGCTGGGCAGAGGAGCCAGGTGTGTGGGAATTGGAAAATCCCTTTGGTGTGGGGCAAAGGGGAACTGCCTTACTGTAAATGGAGAACACCAGAAGAAATTGTGATTGTCTGGAAAAAGACCTGGAGGCTGAAACGTCTATTTGTGTGACTGACCTGAGGAACAAGGAGAAAATAGTGGGACGTAGAGAGGGGCCTTGAGACAAGTGTGTGGGGATGAAGGGTCTGAGAAAGTTTTGCACCAGACACAAAATCTCGGTGCTGTGATCACAAAGCTGTGCTGTCCCAACTAATGAGGACCTGCAGGAGCCAGGCAGAGAGGAGATGTGAACCCCAAGGTCCATCCAGCTACAGGCAGCAAGGGCAGGTGGACCAGGCTGAGCAGAGAAGAGCTGCTGGGGCTAGGGCTGCCAGGACCTCCCTGGGCAGCTTTGCTGTGCTACAGTGGCTCTGGAGGCCTGCTGCTCTTGAGGGCCTCCAGATCACCTCTGGGAAGGACCAAGGCTGGAACCTGATGGACCTGAGCAGGCAGTTCCCCACTGGGGTGGAGGCAGGTCCTGCTGATTGGATGGTGGCCACAGAATGCTGCTGTCATGGGCCGAGTGACCCACCATTGATACTGCCTTCTCTGAATAAAGCTGAGCTGCCGCTGATACTGGATCTCTGCAGGGCTGGTCCTGTGGAGGGGTCATAGTGGTCTGGGGAGAGTGGGGAGCTGCAAAGCTTGAAATAGTGGGAAAGCAGGAGCTCTGCCTTGACTGCTCAAGACAGAGACAACCACAGCCCAAAACTAGGGGGAAGGAGGTTTGATGAGATGATGGAGAACACCTCTCTAATGGGACAAGGATAAAGCCCTGGCACAGCTGACAGTGCATGAGAGGAGCTGCAGAATCACAGAATGGTTTGGATTGGAAGGGACCTTAGAGCTTGTCTTGTTTGGAACCCTCTGCCATGGGCAGGGACACCTTCCACTAGCTCAGGTTGGTCCAAGCCCCATCCAACCTGGCCTTGAACACTTCCAGGGATGGGGCAGCCACGGCTTCTTTGGGCAACCTGTGCCAGGGCCTCACAGGAAATAATTTCTTCCCAATACCGAATCTAAATCTCTCTCTTTTCAGTTTGAAATGGTTCCCCCTTGTCCTGTCATTATCTCTCCATGTAAAAAGTCTCTCCTGTTTTTTTGTAAGCCCCCTTCAGACACTGAAAGGGGCTCTGAGGTCTCTTAGGAGCCTTCTCTTCTCCAGGCTGAACACTTGCAGCTCTCTCAGCCTGTCTCCATAGCAGAGGTGCTCCAGCCCTCAAAGCATCTCTGCGGCCCTCCACTTTCCATCGTAGGCACTATTAAAGGCTTGTCGAGGTGATATGGGTGGAGCTGTTCCCTGTGTTGAGTGGTTCAAATGACCTCTTGAAGCATCATCTCCTTCTACAGTGGGGGGCTGGGGGGGGGGATGGGCAGGGGGCTGGAGGAGCTTGGCAATGCTCCCTTGTAGGAGACTGGGGGGCCCGGGCCTCCCACGTCAGCCACGTCCGGAGCTTCACCTGTGAGTCAGTGTTTGACTGATGATGATTCACAGGAAGTTTGAGACAGCCACAGGCTGGTGCAGGGCTGGGAGTAATGGTCTGGAAGGAGGGCAGTGCGGGAGGAGGGAGAGAAGATGTTTTCCCTCATCTTATCAGCATTTCCCAAGTCTGACTGCCAGGTATGTCAGCCCTGAGTGGAGAGATGTTTTTGGCTCCAGCTGTTGATGCCATCCCCAGCAGCACCTGGGCACAGAATTTAGTGACTGCACCTGGCCATCACTGTCCTGTCCTGAGAGCACCATCCCTGCTTGACTGGGCCTCCTGGAAGCTCGTGACATGGTGCTTTGGGCACAGGCAGCCCCTGACCTGACCCAAGCTGGCAGGAGGATGAGGTGACCTCCTTCCTCGCAGGGTGAGGCACCTCAGGAGTTGGGGGCTCCTGGTTAAGGAGGTGTTTCTGTAACTCGCATTAAAGTGAGGGTCACCTCCCTTCCTTTTCCAGGGATGTCCCCCTGCACATCTGGCGCAAATGTGAATAATAGAATTCCAGAAAGGTTTGGGTTGGAAAGGACCTTAAAGACCGTCCAGTCCCACCCCCATGCCATGGGCAGGGACACCTTCCACTATCCCAGGTTGGTCCAAGCCCCATCCAACATGGGCTTGAACACTTCGAGGGATGAGGCAGCCACAGCTTCTCTGGGCAACCTGTGCCAGGGCCTCACCACTCTCACAGGGAAGAATTTCATCCCAATATCCCATTTAACCCTGCTCTCTGGCAGTGGGAAGCCATTCCCCCTTGTCCTGTCACTCCAGGCCTTTGTCCAAAGTCCTCCACTTCTCCTGGAGGCCCTTTAGGCACTGCAAGGGACTCTAAGCTCTCTCCAAACCCTTCTCTTCTCCAGGCTAAAATCCATTCAGCTATTCTGAGCCAACTCAAGACAGTGGACAAGCACTGTTGATATGCTTCAAAAATATTTGGGCATCTTTCCATGTCCCTGCTGGGCTCTGAAACACTCATCTGGAGCCAGAAATTGTGAGAGCGGCCCATGAGTGTAATCCTCTGGGAGCCTTGGCTCCATCCTCCATGCTGTAGCTCACAGCAGGGTCAGAGGCTGATCCACATCCTCGGTGCTTGTCCTGGTTGGTGCTTTCCAGCCCCTGCTTTCCTTCTGAAGGACTTTTGAAGACCACGTGTCCTACAGCAAGCTGAAACCTGGGGTGGGTGGGGGGGTTGTTGATTGCATTTTGTAAGTCATTGAGGAGTTTTCAGTTTGTCCCCATTTTTGGTGTCCATAGTGTCTGGGCGCTTGGGTGCCAAAGGCATCCCAGTTCTGTGGGGACACAAATGCTATTGCTGTAAATGTGAACAGAAATGAGACTGGTGAAGTATTTTCCTAGCAGAGTAGAGCCAGGTAGGAAAGGTTGTTCAAGGCTGTGAATCTCTTGCTATTTCCATCAAGGCTGCTTTGGGGCAGCCTGAGGTGAGGGTCTGGCCACCCATGCTATGGTCCTTCCCAGCGCCTGTAGCCCAGGCTCCTGGATGCTAATCCTGGCTCCTGCTCAACCCTCTGACTTGTTCAAGCTCTTTTGACACCTTGTTGGTTCTTTTGCGTATCTGTGAGATACTTCAGAGGATGGAAATTTCCATGTTCCAGTTTCCCTGAGCAGCTGGGCCACACGTGTATTTTAGGACTCGGGTCTGGGAGTGGGCAATGAGTGCTGGGCACTGTAGGCACCTCTGGGAACCGGTGTCATGGTGGCTTTGGGACTCAGACTGGCTGAAGTGAGGGTGCAGGGATCTTGGGTACACAGTGGTGACGCTGCATTGATGCATATAAAGCATACATTATATATACATCCTGAATAGAAATCAGGCAGGGAAAGCAGCCTGGGCAGGGCTGATCACTGCTGAAAGACACACAGGAATATCTAAAGGATACTATGCAGGAGGGAATTGGAGTAAATCCGTTCCCCAGAATTGGTTGTCTGGTATGCAGGCACTTCTCATGTTGTGCCGCAGCAAAGCCAGGGCAGGGCTGGGGGAGAGGGGGTCCCAGCTCCTGGGGGCTGCACCCTGGGAGGAACTTAATGGGAGAGAAGAGTAGGGCTGGGAGCGTGTGGGGCTCATGGAGTTGTGCATGGAGCAGGTCTGTTCCTGCTCCACCAGGCACGGTAGCATGGCCTGTCCCCTCCCTGTCTCCTCCATGGAAGGTAGTGAGGGCAGGGGCCCCTTTCCTTCTTGACATTGAGGCTTATCCTATGCAATGGAGCCCTGCTCCGGTGAAGTGGATGCTCGCCCACAATGGGTGCCTGACAGAGTCCTGGGTGTGGCCGATACATCTCCTGGGGAGCTTTGCTTCAGGGGGTGTCCAAGGACTCTTTAGTGACCCCAGGCACTGGAGCACTGTCCAAGATAAACTGGAAAACATGAGGAGAGATGGCAGTGAGCTTGGTTGGTGTAGTAGGCCCTGGAGGCTTCCCTGAGCAGTGGGGCACACACTGTCCCATGGGACCCAGAGGCATGGCACAGCATGTCCTGCTTCTGGGGTGGTGGGAGGCAGCAGGGAGGTCTGGGTTGGGTTGCAGGGTGTTCCCTGCAGTGCAGTTTCAGTCCTGGAGAAGGCGTGAGATACCTTCTCCTCTGCACCATTTGTTTTCTCTGAAGTAGCCCCAGCTTTGCCTGCATGGCTCAAGTCCCTGCTGTGTCCCAGTGTCCCAGAGTGTCCTCTACATGGAAGGCCAGAGCCCGTGAAGGAAGCGCGTGTGCTGCTCATCACCTCACTGCAGCTCTGAGCTGACTCGCTCTTTCTTCTCCCCTCTCTGTGATCCCTTTTCCATCCCTTCTGCCCTTTAAAACATTTGTCTCTTATCTTTGATCATTTCATGCAAGGCCTGAGTATCCCCAAGGCCTCCAAGCTGTCCTTGTGTTGGCAAAAGCTAAAAAAATTTCTCCCATGCCTGGGCACCCACAGAGGGTCCATCTTCTTCTCTGCAGCAGCCTGGGATACTCCATGCTGTGGGTAACAGGGGGATGTTTCGATGCATAGCAGGGGGTTCTTCCTCATCTGTCCTACAGATCCTTCTTGGGGCTGCAGGTCTTCTCCCACAGACAGGCTTCTCCCTGGTGTTCCTGTCCTGGTGGAGCCAACCTGTGGGTCTGTGCACCTGACTCGGCTCTTTAGTGGAGAGTGGAATCCCAGTATGTGCTGTGTTGCACATGTTTTTGTTATTTAGTCCCATCTGGGGACACTGGGGGTTTTTTAGGGTCCTGATTCTGCTTCAGTCTGTCACCAGTGGGTATGGGGCTCATGGCTGTGTACCCACAGGGATGCTGTTGGTCCTCTCTCCCCAACAAATGTTCCTTGTGGCTGAGAGAGGGTCAGATGGAGAAGAACCAGAGAGAAGCCTGCACTGGTGTCTTTAGGTGCTCAGAAAGCATGATCCAGGCATCCCAAAAGTGGGGAACTGGGCTAAAACACACAGATATTCAAATAACATCCCCTCCAGTGCTTGCTCTGAGGTAGGTGCCAAGGATGGAACTGAGCAGACCTCGACAGGGACAAGCGGTCCAAATGGGGTGTTTTGGGAAAAGACTGTTTTGGGCAAAGACTGTTTTGGGCATAGATGAGCTGTGCCATGCCATAGCCCCTGACCCCCCCAAGATCCTTCCTCCTCCTGCTTGGACTGGGGAGGGCATCAGGGGCACACACGGGCATGGTGTCCCTGTGTGACTGGGGTGCCAGTGGGTACCTCTGATGGCTGGTGGTTACAAGGAATGATGAGCCCTCATTCCTAACCCTATGATGAGCCCTCATTCCCTAACCCTAATCCCTCATTTGGATTTAAACCCTTGAGGGTTTTTTTCCCCTATGCCTGTCCTACCCTGCCCTCACAGGGTGCTGCCAGGCAGTTGGATGCACGATGAGGCTGGTCCCAAATGCCAATATCCAGTGCTGAAATGTACCCAGTGCTAGTTCAGGTGATGTTTTTCAACTGATTTTCCAGCCTTTCCAGCACAGGAATTGGCTTTGCCAGTCACCCCCCCCTTTCCCCACCCCAGCTTAATTTCTATCAAATTAATCAGAAGCATGTTGATGCTTGAAATCAGAGGCTCTATCTGGGATGGAGGAAACATGGAATTGGCTTGTAGCTGGAACTTCTCTGTGCAGCAGCCACCCCCCTGCCTTTCTCCAGGTTCCCAAATGCCTCTAAAAGAATGCCTGGCAGCCAGCTTTGCCAGGCTGGTGGTGGAGGGATGAGACCGGTGCCCCTCTGCCCCAACAGCATCCTCCACTGGGATCGAAGGACTTACTGGAATACTGAACTAAAACCTAAGCCCAGCTTAGCTGTGACCTCTTCCAGGAGTGTCCCGTTATGGTCTGAGGGAGCTGGCTCCATTTCCCTGTCTGAGTCACCAAATTGTGCTCCAGGTGACAGTGGGGGATGCAGATTGTCCCCTCCTCTACCAAGTAGGATCACAAAGATGTGAGAAAACCATGTCATGGCGTCAGCAGGAGCAAGGAAGCATTCTCCAACAGCACCTTTTTTGCAGAAGCTCACCTCAGTGCTTGCTTGGGGGACACCTCTTAGGCAGAGGGGGCATGTCTGGAGTTCTCAAGCTGCTCCCTGCTCTAGGAGGCATTTTGGTGTGCCTTTTTAGTGGGTAAGGAGGTGAACAGTCAGGCTCAGGCCATGAGCCACATCTCACTGGGATGACTCAGACATTAGCTGGGACCTCACTGAGCCCACTGGCATGGCAGCAGTTTAGGGGCTCTTCTGTGGGGTAGTCCTTTACAGGGTTGTCCCTGAGTGCTGCTCCCATAGGAGTGGCAGGGGCCAGGGAAACTGCCAGCCCCACTGGTCCCTGGCCTGGCTGACTCATGGGGATTGCACTGTCAAGGTCGGGTTATGGGGTTAGGGTGCAAACAGACCAGGCAAGGATTTTGGAGAAAGGGGGCTTGCTGGGAAGTATGGGATTACTTGTTCTCCCTTGCTGCAGACTTCTGTGTTTCAGAGTAAGATCCCTCTAGGCTGTCTCAGTTTAGCAGCTCAAGAGTCCCTGTGCAAGGTCTCCAGCCCTGAGCAGGGCTCATGTCAGGGCTGTGACCCAGTCCCTGCCCATCTGGTTTCCCTGGGGCACATACTCTTGGGTGAGGGGGCAGTCCTTGAGCATCCCAAGTGTACCACTTGGAGAGCTCATACTGGTGAGCAACTGGGCAGTTGGGTCTGAATGGGGATTTCTCCCTCTACATCCAGCGCAGTTACTCACACTGTGCCTGTATCCTGATAGACCCTGCCAGGAGTCTCCCAGCAAGTCCCCAGATTTTGCCTGGCTTGTGCTTCTTCCCCTGTCGTTCCTGATGGCTTGGTGTGCTCGGGAGTTTCCATCAATGTGTGCCCAAACTGGTGGATCCTACCTGGGCACTGCTGCTCCCAGCAGGCTACCCACACCTGGTCAATATAACCTGGCCCCTGCCAGCCGCCGTGGTCTACTTGGGTCCCAGGTGCTGGGCAGCACCTGCTACCTGGCTGTTGTCCCTGTGGGTGTCCCTGCCTATGCTTTGGGTGTCCCTACTGCCTGCTGATGGCAGGATCCTTCCCTCTCCACAGTGGGGTCAGTGCTGGGCTTCATGGACCCTCCATGCTGTTGTGTTGCAGGTACATGCAGCCCTGCAGCATGTGGCCCCAGTGCTGGCTTGGTGTTGTTGTCCATTCCAGGGGACAAAGTGGTGATGAGGAACCACATGCCCTGGAGACAGGGATGCACTGGGTGTCATGCCTGGCACGTCACCCTGGACAGGGCTGATGAAAGAGCTTTTGTTCAGGCCCTGCTGCTGGGATATCTCAGAGTTGACTGGCCCTAACAGGGTGCTTGGGTACGTTGTTTGGAGTGACACAGTGTTGGCTGCCCCAGGAGTTATGGAAGGGATGAGTGGGGTGCAGAACAGTGCCAGGCTAACTTGGGGTGAAGATGTAGAGTGTATCCAGTTCCCATGCAGAAGCCTAGCTCTCCTTCCCTGCCAGGGCATGCACAGGGAAGGATCCTGGCAGGAGCACAGTCTAGTGCCTGGCCTGGTGTGAGCCAGGAGTTTGTGGGCAAGTGGGGTGATGGGGCTGGCCGCCAGCATCCCAGTGGGCAGTGGTGCAGGCCCAGAGCACCTGGCAGTGAGTAGCCTGGCAGAGAGCTGGGAAGGCAGCCCAACTCCCGGCCCAGCTGCGGCTGCAGAGCACATCCATCCATCACTGCGCAGGGGGGTGGGAAGAGGCGTCTCTGCAGAAGGTGCTGCCTCCGACTCAGTGAGAGCCCAGCGGGATGAGCCATGCTGGAGCCATGGGGAGCTGGCACCCAGGTAGGGCCCCACCATGGACAAGGCCACTGTGCAATGCTCGGTGGTGCTGCTGCTGCTCTGGGCTTTAGCCAGCAGTCGGTGCTGTGGGGAGAGCTGGGTGAGATGTGGGTCCTGGAGCTTGGGGGGAAGCGGGGGGGTTGGACTTGCTCTTAGAGGTCTTTTCCAAATGTAATGATTCTATGACAGAGCACTTTTATGGCCGGGAAACTGCTCAGGGCAATGCAGATCTCTGCCTCTGCCAGTCATTCGTGAGGATAAGCGAGGTTCATTCTCCAGGAGCTGGGGATACTCTGTGTGTCTGATCCCCCCTTCACCATAAACAGCTCATATGATTCTCTGGCCCTGCTGCAGAGCAGCACAGGAGAACTCTCCAGGCTGCATTGCGGAGCATTTTGGGAATTTGCACGTCCTGTGCCAGGGGGTGAGGGCTTGGGGACAGCGGTGCTCAGGGGTGGCAGCACGGCTCAGGGGTGGGAGTGGGGCTCAGGGTGCCACATGTTGCCAGGGCTTCGGGGCTGCTTTATCTGTTTGCTGTTTCTGTGCCCCTGGAGGATCCCCGGGACTCCCCGCCAGGCATCTCTCAGGTTTCCAGCATGGCTGCAAGGCACTGCCTGTGCTCCCATCCTGCCTGTCTCCTGCCAGCTCAGCCCCTGCCCCATCAGGGGTGCTGGGTGCCACAGCCCTGTTGAGCACCTCTGTTCTTGGTGGCTGGCAAGTACCTGGACCCCCTGCCCTGTGTCATGCAGCCACTGCCACCCCCACAGTGTGCTCCCAGTCTCCATCTGTCTCCGCAGCAGCTGTCTGTCCCACAGCATGGTGGGGAGCTCTGCCACCAGGATCAGCCCCATGGGCCCTCAGTGGTGGTGAGGCAGGAGGGTGCTTGGGTATTATCCAGCTCTGTGCACCCTAGTTGTGCTAGAACATGCAGGGCCCAGTTCAGGCACTCAACATGGGGCTGGGGTTTGCCCAGGACTGTGATGCTGCAGAGGTGAAGCCTGTTGGATGGGCAGCAGCCTCAGCAGAGGGTGAGGGAGGGAAAACAGAGCCCGGTAGCAAAGGGGGATGCTCAGCCTTGGAAATCAGCCTGACAGCTGGGAGTGACTGGGCAGGGAAAGGAGAGAGCAGGCTGCAGTGAAATCCTGCTTGGAGGTGGCAGGGAAGGGAAGGTTCTGGGAGGGGAGCATTGTGGAGGCTGGAGCCAGAATATGCTGGGCAACTGTTAGGGCAGAGCATCTGGGAAAGCCATGAATCCGTACTTTAGCTTGAAGGGGGAGGAAGAGGAAGACACCAAGGAAGGAGGAGCAGGCAGGGAGATGAGAGGAGGAGATTCCAGGCATGACAAGCAGGTCTGCCTCTGATCCTGCTGAGGCTTTCTTTGCAGTGGACATTCCCATGTGCCTGTTCCAGTTGCCTGGAGCTCCATCCAGCTCCAGCCATTTCCCCTTAGCAGAACATCCCCCAGCCCACAGAGATCTAGCTGAAGCAGAATTGAGCCAACCCTTGCTGGAAACTGGGGTTGTGCTGAAAACTTGCCTTTACTGAAAACTGGGTGCATGGCACCGGGGTCTATGGGTGCAGCAAAACCTTTCAGCCATTGTCCTGCACAGAGAAGGGAGTGGGGGGACGGTGCCTGCTGCTTCCTGCCTTCTCCAGCTGCTGCCAGGCAGCTGCCAGCCTCAGCATGAGAGTTGCTCCAGTCCCAGCTGCACTCCCGAGGGGACATGCACGAGCAAGGCAAGGTGCCGGGAAGGGCTGGGACAGCCTGGGAAGGCTGGTACCCAGTGGGATTGGGTCCTGCTCCTTCTGTGGGAAATATTTAGAAAGAAATTATTTGGGCCAGCATCTCTGCTTGTCTCTACTCAGTTCACTGCAGTTGTGGTGTAAACTTCCTTTAAAGGTTTCTGGTGGAAAGTGTCAGTGAAATTGTCCCTTTGGCAGCACACTGGGACCTGTGTCCTTTCTCAACCTGTGGTCCCCCACACTGGGGTCTCCTGTGCGGGGTCAGCAGCAGAAGCTGAGCTCTGCGTCCAGAAGGTGCTGTTGTGATGGATAATGCTCCATGGCCACTGCTCACTGTCTAAGGTTTGCTTGCCACCTCCACATCGGGGGCAGCTCCTGCCTGAGACACAGAGCTGCTCCCATGATAACCAGCATCTGCTTCTGAAGCTCTTGAATGCCCTAGGAAAGACCATGGGGAAAAAAGGGAGAGAAGGGGCTGGGACAGGTTGCACTTGTTGCCTATGAAACTCAGGTCCCTTCAGAGCCTGCAGGTGCCCTCAGGGTGCTGAGCATCCCCAGCCTGGTACGGGAAACAGTTGGGGTGCTGGTGGTCATGTTGGCCTTGGTGTCCTTCTCCCACTGCCCTAGGAGCAGGTGACCAGGCTTCCATGGAGGGTGGCAACATCCTACTGCAGGCCAGAGCTCTGGGGGCTGATGCCACCATGCCCAGGGCTTGGTGCTGCCAGGCTGGGGCTGACCTTCAGTGCCAGCCAGCCTCGAGCCCCCCAGCTGCCAGCAGCATTGGGGTGAGTGGCAGTGCTGGAGGAGTCCTGGCTCTGTGCTCCTGGCCTCTCCGTTCAGCCCCACCATGGGCAGGGAACTGTGGGCAGCAGCGCTGCCCACACAGCTGTGGCACCCATGCCCACCAGCTCCTGAATGCAGCCGTTGTGGCTGTGCCGAGGAGTGTGGTGGTGCCAGTGTGACTCCTCCGTCAGGGCTGTGCAGCTGCAGGGCTCAGCTGCAGTGGTGCTGTGCCCAGGGCCACTGCCCCACTGCCAGTCCCATCTCCCTCGGGGCAGCTTCCTGACTCTCATACCCCAGCAATGACCCTGTACAGGGATTGGAGCCTTTCCAGCATGGCTGCAAAGTGAGAGGCCGAGGGGCTCCCTGCTCCTCCCAAGCCCGTCCAAGGTACACAGGGACTTGATTCTCCCTCCTGTGTTCCACACTGCTGGGGCAGGAGCAATGCCACAGGGATGGACTCAATGGGCTCTTTCTGGGCCAGGATCTATCAAGGCTGGAGTTTCCTCTGTGGCTGTCCCTCCACCAGGGCTCTGCCACCCCAGCACTGTTGTGTCATGCTGTCACTGGCTTCAGCTGGTAGTCACGGTCCCTGGCTCAGGCTCCTTGGATGGAACTGGAGCTTAATATGCAGAAGTAGGCCTGGCTGGGCAAGATGGGATGAATTCCTAGACTACTACCATTAAGAAAAGTCCTCATTTCCTCAGGGATCAGTGCTTCCCACTGCAGGGAAAAAGTAGCTTGGAAAAAAGTTTAGAAACTTTGAGTGAAAAACTCAGTGTGTTTTTGGCCCAAAGGGATGGTTATCATTTTAGAGATTTCACACTGATCAAAAAATTCACACACTGAATCAAAGCGGAAGCACTTAGGAACGATCCACAGAGGGATTGGAGCTGGGAGCATGCAACTGCTTGAATTTGCAGTGGAAAAACAGCAGCTCTATTTCTTCTTTGGGAAAAAACAAACCACTGGTGACCTTTGAAAGCTTCTGGTGCCCTTGGCCAAGCAGTGGGGTCTGTCAGGAGCTGAACTGATGCTGCTCAGGGGCCAGTGGTAGGTTGTCCTGCCTGTTGTGGCCAGGAGAGTGTGGGCCTGGGGCAGGGCCATTTGGCGTGAATGACATCCCTCTGTGGTGACCACAGAGCCAGCATGGCCAACAGCAGTGTCACTGACCGCTGTGCATGGAAGGCGGATGCTCACAGGATGTTGCTGTGCTGCCAGGTCTGGTTGTGGGAGGCACAGGATGACTCCTCTGTCTTCTCTGTCACCTCCTCTCTGTACCCTCTTACCCCTGGAGTCAGTTTTAGCCATTTTTCTGAGTAAGGTTTCACATCTTCCCACTGCTGAGGACACCTGAAAGACAGCGGAGGGGTAGGAGCTGTGGTGTGGGATGCGTTTGCTTTGTAACAGCAAGTCAGCGAGTCTGGGTGGCACCAAGCTGGGCCTGAGCAGTGCAGTACATTCACGGAGGGTGTGGCATCCAGAGGGAAGGGATGGGGCATCCAGAGGGATCTGGGCAGGCAGGGCAGGAGGAGTGAGCTCATGTGAGCCTCATGCAGTTTAACCAGGCCAGGTGCAAGGTCCTGTATCTGGGTCAGGGCAACCCTCAGCACCAGCACAGGTTGGGGACTCTGGGGATTGAGAGCAGCCCTGGGGAGAAGGACTTGGGGGTCCCAGTGGGTGACAAATTGGTGTGACTCAGCCATATGTGCTGGCACCCAGAAACCAGCCATGTCCTGGGCTCATCCCACAGTGTGGGCAGCAGGTAAGGAGGGAATGCTCCCTCTCTGCTCACTCAGATGAGACCCCACCTGCAGCTCTGGGGTTCTCAGCACAAGAAGGAGATCAGTCTGTTGGAGCAAATCCAGAGGAGGCCACAGAGATGCTCCAAGGGATGGAGAACCTCTGCTCTGGAGACAGGCTGGGAAAGCTGGGAGTCTTCAGCCCAGAGAAGAGAAGGCTCCGGAAAGACCTTCAAGCCCCTTCCAGTGCCTGAAGGGGGCTTATAAGAAAGATGGAGAAAAACTTTTTACCAGGGCCTGGAATGACTGGACAATGGGCAATAACCACTGAGGTTACGGAAATATACTGTATGGGCTTACACACTCCATAAAAGTGCAGGTTTTATGGTGCTGCAGGCATTACTCAGGGCTGCTGGTGTGGCTGTTCTTGTGGGCAGGGTGGGTGATGTGACCACAGGGAGATGCTCTGATTGAGCCATTGCATCCAGCCACAGCCTTCAGACAGTGGCAGTGATCCCAATAGGTCCTGCACAGAATGATGGTGAGCTGGTGGGGCCTGAGAAGCCCGTGTGGTGTGTGGGTGATGGTCCAGAGGGTGCTCCATGATCTGTGGTGCATGGATCATCCCAGGAGCCCTTGCCAGCCCACGCTACATTGACATAAAAGCTTTCAAAATCATAAAGGTTCAGAAAACATGTTGCTGAGCACCCAGCATGGAAAGTGCCTTCACCTCTCTGTTCCTGGCCCTGGGTTTGTTTTTGCATCGTGCACAGGACAGGCAGCTGGGGCTGAAGGCAGGAATCCTGCCGCTCCACAGGGTCTCACACCGGCCGTGGGAACCCAGCATGCTGCTGCTGCTGGGGTGGCCAGAGGGGATCAAACCAGCCAGCCTGGATGCAGTCCATGGAGTTGTCTGTGTTTGCCGTTTCCTGTGTCAGTGCAGGCTTTCCCCTGACTCACAGCCTGGTTTTTCCTCCTACTCCTAAAAGACATGAGTGAAGGTCCCAATGGGCACAGGGCTGGGGGGAGCAGGGGGTCAGGGCAGCCTCACTGCTCGCTGTGACTGCAGGGATGGGGCATGAGCCTGTGTTCTGCCTGTGGTGGATTCCTGTCACCAGGCAGCAGGTCCACAAGTGGAAAGGGAGCTGGGATCTGGCAGCAGATCCATGCAGGCAGGCAATGGGGCAGAGGCCCCAAGCCTGTCCCACACCTCCCCGTGCAGCTAGGGCATCCCAGCTGCTGGCTGCCCAGCCAGCATCCTCCGTGCCCACACGCCCCCATTGACAACTCCTGTCTCTCCCTCGGGTGGCGGTGGCAGAGCGGGGTGACCAGCAGCCATGACAACGGAGACGGGCCCTGGGTCGGAGGTGAGGAATGCACAGGAAGAGGCTCCGCAGCAGCAGCTGGAGGCAGCCGCCCACGGCCCCACCACAGCCCCCAACCCCGCCAGCCGGGACGACGCCAGTGAGAAGCCTGGGGCACAGTCCGATGCCCGAAATACTGAGCCAGTGAGTGGGTGACAGCCGGGTGCCACGAGAGGCAACAGGGGGAGGCACAGCAGAGGAGAGGATGTGCCACTGCTCACTGCTACCCATCACTGTGGCCTTGCTGCAGTGAGGGGACTGCAGGAGCCCAGTGAGGTGGGCACATCCCCTGTGCCCAGGGGGAACATTCTGGAGGGGACCCCCTCAGCCAGGGTGGTGGGTGGCTCAGCTGCCTGCACATCTGCCCACACAGCTCTCTGCAGGCAGGAAGGCAGAAGGAGCTGTGTGGCAGCTTGGAGTGCTGATGAGGCTGGGAGCAGCAGTGCTGGTTGGGACATGAGGAGGGAGCAGATGGTCCCATGTCCCCTGCTGAGCTGCCCTGGGCAGGTCTGGGAGCAGCAGCTGCACCCAGTATTGACTGTGGAGCTGCTGGGGAGCTGAGCTGTTGGGCAGGGAGGTTTTGGGTGCTGAACTGACCCCAGGCACCCATTTTCCAGAGACCCGGCTTGTGCTGGCAGTGTGGGCTGGGAGAACTAGGCTTGATTGGGGACTCCCCAGAAGCCATCAGCCTCCCCACCACCAGGTGCCCTCCTCTGCCTGCTGTCGAGGGCTTTTCCCCTCTGTCTGTGTCTCCATCCTGGCAGTAGTGCCAGGTAAGCCTCTGTGTCTCCCTGTTCCAGGGCACAGACATGGAGGACAAGGACTACAGTGAGACAGATGGACTCTCTGACAAAACAACACCCAGCAAGACCCAGAAGTCACCCCAGAAAACTGCCAAGAAAATGAAGAGCGCCCTGTGCAGGGTGACCCTGCTCGATGCCTCCGAGTATGAGTGCGAGGTGGAGGTGAGTCCTGGCTTTGAGGAGCTGTGTTGACACCAAGGAGGGGACAGTCTCAGCCCAGGGACTCTGCCCAGCCCAGTGAGTCCCCATATCAGGAGGGCTCTTCCAAGGACAGCTTTGTAGTACCTCTCTCTTAGGGACATATGGACATCACTGTGGCTGCATCCTCGTGCATGCAGACAGGGCTGCTCTGGGTCTGAGGGCACCCACTTGTTAGGCATCATTACAGACACGTGGTGGGCATGCACAAGTGTACATGGGTTTGCACTGGGCATATGTTCTCTGGTAGTGGATGTCAGCAGGGAGGGACAGAGGGGGCAGACACTGGGCAGTGTCTGCAGGGAGGAATGGAGTGGACAGCCACCTGGCAGTGACCACCTAGGCACTGGCAGGTGCTTCAGGGCTACTTCAGCCACCATCAGCACTGGGACCTCTCACTTCTAGGACAGCTAGGGAACACCTGGGATTGAATTGGGAATTTGGGCTGGTGTTAGTAGAAGGTTCTGGTGGCTCTGCCAGGGACCAGGGCAAGGCAGCAGATAGCAGAGGGACTTCCTGGTAGCACCTATTCCCATCTCCAGCACTTGCTACTGTCTCCTGCCTGCAGGCTGGGAAGGCAGCGCTGCTCCAACCTGCACCATGAGTCCAGAGGGAGGGAGGGACAATTTTAAGGACTGGCAACTTTGCTTAAAAATGAAAAGCTGAGATTGTTCAGGAGCAGAAGTCCAAGAGCCTTTGCCAGGGAGACCTTTGCCCTTCCTGTGGCAAGGAGGCACATGGGTGTTTGCTGGTAGCAGCTTGGAGCTGGCTGCATGAAGGGGATCCGTATGCAGGTCCTGGCTGCTCCAGGTCTCAGATGCATGGGATTGATAAACGTAGGGAGTGTGGCTGCCTGGGAGGAGGGAGCACCCCAAGGCAGCCAGCAGCAGGGTCTGGCCCCATGCCCACGGCACAGGCAGCAGGGCCTTTGATCTCTGTGCTCCAGCAGTCCTGGCTGTTGCTTCAGTGGTAAAATTGTTCACAAAGCTGTCGAAGGTTGAGTTTACAGCAAGATAAAAGACTTCCCAAAGAAGAAAAGGTGCAGAGCACCCCAGGTTGCTCACAGGGCACAGAGGAGGCTCATGAGCCCCAGCAGGGTCATTCTTCCCTGGCTCTTCCCAGAGCAGTGGCCAACTAAACTGGGATGCCAGGAGAATCCCAGGTCACAGGTTCTGGCAGAGCAGAGCAGAGCGATGCCCCTCACCACATTGCCCAAGGATGGGATCAATTTTTAGACAGCTGCTGTGCTCTAAAAAAGCCATCTGGGGCACAGGGGAGAAGGTTTGGGGTAGAAAGTCCAGTGCTGCATTTCTTCTTTTCTTCTGGCAGTCCCTGTTGGAATAGTTGTGCCTTGTCCCAGTGTTTCAATTAAACCTTAATTCAGTAAAAATCAAACAGGGGAGTCAAACTGTTCAGTGTGACAACCCAGTATGTGCCATGGGTGAGCCTCTGCCTTCAAACCCAGGTCAGAAGGAGGAAAGAGACACAGGAAGGGTGATGGCAACTGCTGGAAAAGCTTTGGAGGGCAGCAGGAGTCTGGGCTGTGCTAACGGTGCCCTGGGCTGCCATCCTGGGGGCACTTGGTACGGGTGATCCAGTAAACGGATGCCTTGGAGAGGGGAGATAGGAGATGGAAGCTGCCAGACTGGAAATAGGGGAGATACACATTTGGGAAGGGTTGTTACTCCATGTCCATGAGCTAGCTTGGGCCTCACTGCCACCAGTAACAAAGGGAAATTCAGGGGAATTCACTTCCCATCCCTGGAAGTATTCAAGGTCAGGTTGAATGGGGCTTGTGTTAACCTAGTTTAGTGGAAGGTGTCCCTTCCCGTGTCAGGGATTGGAACTAGACAATCTTTAAGGTCGCTTCCAACCCAAGCCATTCTAGAATTTGTTTGTACCGAGGGTGCCCTCCATTGCTGCACATGGCCCAGACTCTTGGTGGCTCTCATTTGTCATGCACTGCTTGGGAGTCCAGCCACTACTGCCACCAGCAGCCCATCCGTGCAGCCCTGGGACCACCTGGGTGTCCCCAAAGCAGTGCAAAGCCCAGGTGATTTCGGGGCTGCAGGGATGGGGCATGGTGAAACCCACTGCTGGGTGAGAGCACTTTTTGGGGGTCACCTGAAGGGTCTCCTTTGAGCCAGCTCACCATCAGCCCCTCCATGTCTCCAACAGAAACATGCCCGAGGCCAGGTCCTCTTTGACATGGTGTGCGAGCACCTCAACCTCCTGGAGAAGGACTACTTCGGCCTCACTTTCTGTGACTCAGACAGCCAGAAGGTGAGCATGGGGGTGTCCCTCTGCAGATGCCCCCTCCATGGTGGGGACCCCCTCTGACCCGCTGTCTCCTTGTTGCAGAACTGGTTGGATCCCTCCAAGGAGATCAAGAAGCAGATCCGCAGTAAGTGCCCAGGGAGGGCTATCCTTCCCAGCCCTGGGGTGTGCCATGGGGCTTCAGGATAGCTCAGCTGTGGCTGTCTTGCGGTGTGTCCACTCTTCACCTGCCCTAGATGGGACCTTTGGCAGCTGGCCTGGGGACAGGGGTGCTGATGCTCCTTCAGATAAGTGTTACCCACCTCTCCTCTTATTCATAAGAGGCACTGGGGTTCAAAGGACCCCATCTGTGCCACCAGAGAGCTGTCTGAGACCTGGTGCTTCTCTGGATACCACCTGCCCTGAGCAGGGAGGACAGGATGGGGGTAAAAACTGGGGGTCCTTGCTGGGACAAGTCCTGGGGTACCTTTGCCCATGATGTTGCATTACTGGGGTGGCAGAAGGGTTCAACGTGTCAAGTTCTGGGACACTGGAGGCTTTTACTGTGACACTGGTCAGGATCCGATGGCTCCTGAAGTTGTGATGCTTTTCTTTTCCTAGCCATTTGGGAAAGATTAACCAAGCTGTGCTGCTGTCCTGAGGGCTGTGCTCCCGACAGCTTCTGGAGCCCCCTGTCCTGTGCCGGACTTAGGGGATGCTCCTGTACAGATGCTCCTGTACCCTGTGCAACCTCATGGATGCTGTCCTGATTGCTCTCTTCCCTCCCTAGGTGGGCCCTGGAACTTTGCCTTCACTGTGAAGTTCTACCCTCCAGACCCTGCCCAGCTCACAGAGGACATCACAAGGTGGGGACCACACATGTCCTTCCTGGGGAGCCCCAGCCTGCTCAAGGGGCACACGCTCTTGCCTCGCTCTCACTCTCTGCCCCCTCCTGCAGATACTACCTGTGCCTGCAGCTCCGTGCAGACATCATCACTGGGCGCCTGCCCTGCTCCTTCGTTACTCATGCCCTGCTGGGCTCCTACGCTGTCCAGGCCGAGCTGGGTGACCATGACACCGAGGAGCACATGGGCAACTATGTCAGCGAGCTCCGCTTTGCCCCCAACCAGACACGTGAGCTAGAGGAGCGCATCATGGAGCTGCACAAGACTTACCGGTGAGCCCCAAGAGGAGACAGCACCAGAGAGCTGGCCCTCGCCTGATGGGACACCCGGCTACGTGTCACTCTCTCTGTCTCCCTGCAGGGGAATGACCCCCGGGGAAGCAGAGATCCACTTCCTGGAGAATGCCAAGAAGCTCTCCATGTACGGGGTGGACCTGCACCACGCCAAGGTACGAGCCATGGGGCTGCCAGCACCATCCCACCCTGCTCCTGTACACCCCTCCTGCCCACCCCTTCCTCCCACATTGAAGGCTCAGCGATGATGTGCTTCTGGCATGGCTCTGGGTGGCTCTGAGTGTTCTCATGTTGGATCAGAGGAGCTCCAGAGATCCACCAGCGTGGGGTTCAGGGCCCAGCGGGAGGGAGCATGGCACTGCTGACCAGGCGAGTTCTTGTCATGCTACTGAACTGTCCCCTCCTGTCCCCTTCCCTCCTCCAGGACTCAGAGGGAATTGACATCATGCTGGGTGTCTGCGCCAATGGTCTCCTCATCTACAGGGACCGCTTGCGCATCAACCGCTTCGCCTGGCCCAAGATCCTCAAAATTTCCTACAAGAGGAGCAACTTCTACATCAAGATCCGCCCGGGTGAGGTGGGTGCCAGGTGCCTGTGCAGCCTCAGGGTGCGGTAGGGTGCCTGTCCTGTGACTCTGGGGATGATGATGGGAATGTTCTCACCTGGATCCAGCCTCTGTCCCAGGGATCCCACATGAATGACCACACTGGCCAAGAGAGCACATCTCCTGTGGTGGATTTTTTTGTCCATGACTTCAGCAGCTGAGGGACCCCAGGGTCCCATCCCTACCCAACAGACACCGTGACCCTGCTGGTGCAGGGAGTTTGCCCAGAAAGGGGAGTTGAGGGCTATTTTTGATGTATCTTCACAAAAAAACCCATTCATTTTCAGACTTTATTTTCACTATTTTATGTGCACTGCTGGGAAAATACATTTCTACTCATGTGTTCCAGCAGGCTGGCAGGACAGCACATGTGAAAGGGAGAGTGATTCCCTCACACCAAAACAGCTGTAAAAGCTTTTTAATTCTTAGGGGAATTTATCTTGCACTGAAAAGCCATTTGCAGCTGAGGGAAGTGCTTAGGCCAGAGGTGTGGGGTGTGATCCCATCACCCTGCTGGGTGGCATGGACTGTCCCAGCACAGCTTTGAAGAAGACTTTTGGGATTTTTTTGCATGGTCATGGCTCCTGCCAGGGGAGCCTGAGGGCTTTGGCAAGGTCCTATCCTGTCATGTCCCCTAGGGCAGGATCTGCCTATAACAGCCTGTATCTGTCTCCCCCAAGTACGAACAGTTTGAGAGCACCATTGGCTTCAAGCTGCCCAACCATCGCTCAGCCAAGCGGCTCTGGAAGGTCTGCATAGAGCATCACACCTTCTTCAGGTGAGGACACTTTCTCAGACCTTCTCCAGGCCTCTCTTCTGGGAGGCAGACATGCTTCTGCTGCAGTGGGTACGTCTCGGGGACAGTGCCAGGGAGGGCCAGCTGGGGTTTGCTGACACCCCTCCACCCCTCCGACCCCTAGGCTGGTGTCCCCAGAGCCACCCCCCAAGGGCTTCCTGGTGATGGGCTCCAAGTTTCGGTATAGCGGGCGGACACAGGCACAGACACGACAGGCCAGTGCCCTCATCGACCGCCCGGCTCCGTTTTTCGAGCGCTCCTCCAGCAAACGGTACACCATGTCTCGCAGCCTTGATGGAGGTATGCCCCAAATTGGGGAGGGGGAGGGAGATTGGTCTGCTGGCGGGAGCAGTGGGGTGCTGCTGGGCTTGGTTCTGCTTTGCCTTGTTGGGTTGAGCAGGGTCACAGCAGCATCAGGCTTCCTTCTGGAGGCTGTCCCCAGTCACATCCCCATGGCAGAGGGTCTGTCCCCACCCCAAGTGTAGCTCAGACTGTGTGTGAGCAAGGGGATGTGGCAAGGCTGGGGTTGGGCAACTTGGGGACATGTCCCCCCCAGCTTCATGTGCCTTGGGATGCCTGGGATGATCTGTCCCTGCTGCAGGGCGTTCGAGGCTCCTTGAGCCCCAGGTCTGAGCTGGCAGGGTAGGGGCAGAGGATGGGGGATGGGGGATGGGGAATGGGGTAGGAATGGATGTGGCAGGGCTGCAGTGACCTGGGCTGTCCCCCATGGGCAGAATTCTCTCGTCCAGCCTCTGTCAGCGAGAACCATGAAGCTGGGGCGGAGGGCGAGAAACAGAATGAGGACAGTGAGTTTGGCAGCAGGAGACGGTCTGAGATGGAGGACGAGGAGGTGACCACCCCGACGAAAATCAAGGAGCTGAAGGTACAGCTGAGGTGGTCAGAGGAGGGTGGGAGTGGAGGGGTAGGCAGGCAGGGGACCAGGCACAGGCAGCAAGGCTGGGCTGCAGACAGGAAGGGCCACCTCCGGGCATGGTCCCCTGCAGCCCTGTGTCAGCTGAGCCCTAGGCTGGTGGGACTCCTGGGATAAGGCTCTTGGCCCCACCAGAGGAAATGGGCTGGTCACAGGGGTTTGGTTTAACTGATTTCCCAGACCCCTCCAGGTGCTCTCAAGGCTCATGCCCAGGCAGGGCTGGACATGGGAGCAGTCCAGTTCTGAGACAGGGATGGGGATGGGGACAGGCCAGGAACATCGGTGCCCATTCATGCGTGCCACTGCCCCTGCGTAGCCCACCCCCTCCCTGCCCTGGTCCTTGGGCTGTCCCACTTCAAGGGGAGGGGGTGTCCCTATCAGCCCATCAACTTAAGTGTGATTTTTGTAACAAATTCCTTCGTAACCTGCTGGTTACTTTTAACC
Source organism: Margarornis squamiger (assembly GCA_035222235.1). Classification (NCBI taxonomy): domain Eukaryota; kingdom Metazoa; phylum Chordata; class Aves; order Passeriformes; family Furnariidae; genus Margarornis; species Margarornis squamiger. Next base: position 1,107,503 of record JAWWTY010000048.1, on the reverse strand, counting down.
CTCTCTTTGCTGCCAGCCGGAGCATGAAACAACCCCCAGGCACAAGCAGGAGGTATTCTCTCTCTGGAGTATCTTGATCCTCATTGGTGCATCATATTGTCCATCCTCCCCAAAACAACTCAGTGTGTCACCCTATTTACTGGAATACAAGATGCACCGGGCAGGGGGTTGGGTACTGGAGGAGCCCAGTGAACAGACAGCTGGGGATCAGCCCAGCACACATGGCATCTTCTATCCCACTAAGTAAGGTCGTCCTGATTGTACCTGTGAGTAAGAACCCTCCCAAGGGCAGAAGAGCCCTTGGCCCATTGGGGTGACCTAGCTTCTGTTTGTGTTACTGACCCTGCCATATCCTTGCCTTGTGTCTCCTGTGGAGCTGGTCCCATTGCTCCCACTGCCACCCTGACCCATGGTCTGCTCTTGCCTGATCCAAACTGCCTCATCACCCCCCTGGTCAGCAGCTCCACTCTCCCACAGCTCCCCACTGCCCGCGAGAGTACTCCCCACAGCACTGCAGCTGCAATCCCACCCATATGAGGCAAAGGGGCTCTGAGCTGCCTGGGGGGACCAGCACTGGGACCCGCCCAATGTCTGCCCACCCTGAGAGCAGGCCAAGCAGAGAATAGGGAGGCTGAGCCCTCCCTGCACAAACTGCCCTGTCCACGGTGGCCCTATCAGGAATGATTCATCCTGGCCTAAACTCCACAGTTGCTCCATGGGAGTTTCCCCTCCAGTTACAGTGGGCTGTAGATCCTCACTGGAGCTGTCAATGGGAGCAAGCATGGCTATGTGATGGGGTTGGCCACGCTGGCACCACACAGCCTCACTGTCCTGCTTAGCACTGCAGGGCAGACCCTGCCAGGGCAGTCGGCACTGGTCCCAGTCCCCCCCTGCCCACTTCATTGCTTCTCCACTGCATGTGCATGTGCTGTGCCCCAGCCTGGCACACCCAAAGCCCAGAGGTGGGCACACCTGAGCTCTAAATGGCTCACACACGTGGGTCCAAGACAGGAGTTTTCCTGAGTTGTACTGAGCCTTCAGGATCTGGAAAATTTGTTGGGGTTTTTCCTGAGACTCTCATGAGTCTCTGGGCTGTTGCTGAGGAGGTACTAGGGAGGTATTTAGGTACCTCCTTTCAAACCTCAGAAGAGGTTTAAGTTTGGGTTGGAAGCAGAAGCCAGGGCTCCTGCTCGGAGCTGGTTTGCCCACCTCTGCGGCAGGACGAGGGGGCCACCCCAGCACTTGGGCCCTCAATAAGTCCTGCTCTAACAGCTGAACCCCACCTTGCATTGAGCACTCTGAACTATCTTCTCTCCACAACAGATCAGACCCACCACACCCCAGGCTGGTCCATGGGGATCCAAGCTTGGATCCGTGCTGGACATTCCTGCCCAGGCCTTGACTTCCAGCCCTTTGGCAGAGCCCACTCTGGAGCAGCTCTGTTGGAAATGTCAGTTACCTGCCCTGCTGGGACAGAGCCTGGGGCTCCCTTTGTGCCTTGCACCAGAGAGAAGCAGAGGAGGCTGCTGGTGTTTCCAACAGCGCCCCATCCCTTGCTGGTCCCAAGGGAGAGCCCACTCTCCCCCTCCAGGAGGCTTAGTTTGTCCTCAGCCAGGAGGATGTGGAATCCTGGTGATGCTGCCAGGATATGCCATACCCTTCCCCTGGCATGTGTGTTCGGCTCTGTGCTGCCTTTCTGTTGTTTCCTGCAGTGAAAGAGCTTGTTCTCCTAATGAAACCTGCAGACCAGGGATCTCCAACACTCTCCTCATTTGGCTACTGAGACCCTAAATTCCAGCCCAGAGTGAAGCAAACCCTCCCAGAGCCCCTGCTCATCCCTTTGGCCTTGGCTGCTGCTTTAGTCACTGCTCCCTTCCTCTCTCCTTCCCAAGTTTTTAGACAAGCCAGAGGATGTTTTGCTGAAGCATCAGGCCAGCATCAATGAACTGAAGCGGACCCTGAAGGAGCCCAATAGCAAGCTGGTTCACAGGGATCGGGACAGGAGGCTGCCCTCCTCACCGGCTTCTTCCTCACCCAAGCATGAGGATGAAACACCTAAGGGAACGCCTGAAAAGGCCAGTGAGGTTTGTTCTGCTGCTTCTCTTACAGAGGGGATCATGATCTGGTGAGGAGGTGTCCCCTCAGCTCTGGGGCTCTGCTCCTGTGCTGTCCTGAGGGAGCACAGAGGGAATGACATGCTGGGGACACAGGGTGAAGGGAGGGGTGTCTCTAAGTTTTGTTTTTTACACTGCTGGTGGGAATCTCCCTGTGTGCCTGGGCACTGCAGGGGTCTGAACAGCCCTTCCTCTGGAGGTGTTTTGGGAGTACTGGAGAGTTCAGTTGGCCCGTGAGATGGAGTTTTACTCACCCCTCACACCAGCAGCGTGAAGGGCAGTGCTGGCGCAGCTTTTGCCCAAGGGTAGCCCCAGCAGAGCCAGACCAGGCACCTGCACAGAGGTGCCCTGTGGTGCTCTCAGAAGCAGGACCTGGGTGGTGCAAGGAGCCGGAGGGTGAGCAGTGCCATGCTGGCATTCCACACATACATCTTCCCCTTTGCGTGTTCTGCCTGCTGGCTTTGCACGGGGACCATGGGGGTGAGAGGAAGGTCCTGGAATTGAGGTGCTAGTGCTGCATGAGGGATGTGGATGTGGCACAGTTGGGTGCTCTGTGCCCTGGGGTCCTGGTGGGCTCGATGCAGGCAGCATGTGGCAGGAGTGTCGCCACTGCCAGCATGGATGTCCTCTCCCTGTCAGGAGCCCTTCCTGCTCTATGCTGGCAGCAGTGGTATGGCTGTGGGCAGGGTGTGGGCCACACATGGTGGCTGCTCTGCCCTGGCTGCCTGCCGGGGACAGCCTTGCCATGGGGCTGGGCTGCGAGAACGGCATGAGGCGCTCTGGGTGGCTGGAGTGGGGGCTTTCTGCAGGGGATTTGGGACATGATTGTGTGCTGACTGGAGACCCAGGACTGCAGTGGGCTTGTGGCTCCTCATCAAAGTGCTCAGCTGGGAAGAGAAAGAGGGACTTCACCCCACATCGCTTTTACCATCAAATATATCAAGTACAGAGATGTGAATGGAGCATCTAAATCTGGCACAGCTGTGACCTCTCTCCATCTATCCTTCCTTTGGTCCATGCATCTGCCCATCCATCCACCCACCTACCCCACCCTTTGTTCCTTTATTCCTTCTCAAATTCTCTCTTTCTCTCTCTCTTTCTTTGTCTCTGTCTCTCTGTCTCTCTCCCTATGGGTGCTGGGGTTTCCATGCTGGCACAGACGATGGAAGAGGACACCCTAGACGATTTTGCATCAGAGCATGGAGCCTCCCTAAGCATGGAGTCTTTCACGCAGAAAAGCCTTGTCTCATCTCCTGAGGTTGTCACTATCCTCTTCTCCCCCCACCCCTTGCTCTCACAGTCTGCCCCCATCACTGTGGGGATCCCCAGCCTGCTGAGGGGGCTTGTGCCCTCTAAGCAGAGGTCGAGCTGTTTTGCTGCTCCCCAGGGTGGGTCCCCTCTGTGGTGACAGGCAGGGCCCCTCACAGGACAAGGCTGTTTGTGAAACCTGCTCCCCTGACTGTTCCTGCTGGGCTGTGAGATGGGCCCCTGGAGAGACCTCCCAGTGCAGCTCTGCTGGATGTAGGGCCATGCTGGAGCCCAGTGCTGAGGGTCCCACGGCAGGGGTGACCCAATGGCATGGGCACTGTGTTGGTGGCCGCTCCAGGTTCAGGTACGCAGCCTCAAGCTGTCCTTAGCAATCCCCTTGTGCTTTCCTTCCACTTCAACTGCAGTTAGAGTTCCCTGGGTCCAGACATCCTGAAAAAGGACATCTCTCGAGGCATCAGATGTGTTGGATTCATGCCTGTGCACAGCAGGGTCATGGTGCCATCGATGTCTTCATGTGGTGCCCATGGGTGAGGAGCATGGGCTCGTGGCACTGCTTGTGTGCAGGTTTATCTCAGATGAGGGGATGTTTTCCTGGATAGCCAAGAGTGGTACCTTCACTGAGCAAAAGCAAGCTGGTGTTTGAGCCTTGGGTCCTGCTGCATTGGCCCCAGGGGCTGGCCCAGCAGTGCTGAGGAAGCACATCCTGCCTCAGCATCCTGGGGAGGGGTAGAGGCAGTATAGGGCAGGGGGAAGGCTGGACCCACTCCTGCTTCCTGTTATCTCCCATTGTCTGTGCAGAAGTTGCCAGCACGGGCAGGAGGCTGAACCTGGGCTGACTGGAGCAGTCCCCAGGAGACAAGATGAGTGTGAGGGAGGGCTTGGCCACAGCCTTCGGCTTCAGTAAGGATATGGCACCTTCAGCAAAGCTTGGGCTCTGCAGCAGTGCCTCCTGGTCATTGCTGGCACCCTCTGTGTGCCAGTATTTCGGAGCTGGAGGACAGAAACAGCAGAAGTGAGGTGCACACACATTCCTGAATTCAGAGTCTTGCCCTCTGCTCCCCAGAGACTCTCAGGGTGCCAGGTCTGCACCTGCAGGTGCCAAGGTGGCTTCACCAGTGATTTCTCTCCAGGCATCAGTGGCTGAGACTCAGCAGTTTTGTAGGAACTTTTCCTCTCCTGGCCTTTAGTCTCCAAGAGGAATTCATAACCCTGAGAGGGTGATGGCATGAGGACAGCACATCTGCTTGGAGAGCTTGGAGCTCTTATGGCAGCCATAAAGTCCCTCAGTGTCCATGGGCTTCAGGTCCACTGAAGGTGGGTGGTCTATCACCCCCAGCCACACGTGTATTGACTCTTCCCTCCATCCCTCTGTCCCCACTGCTGCTGGAGGACAGGAATGCTGAGATGGGAGGGGCCAGGAGCCTCTCTAGCTTTGGGTGGTAAAGCAGCCCAGTGTGTTGTCTCAACATCTCAGATTCCCTCATTCTTGCCATGAGGCTTGTGCTTTCCTTTTGGGTGAGCTGAGACTTCCTCAGAGCAAAGGACAGCAGAGACATTGAAGGATCTAAAGGGAGAAGCCTCCTCCATACCCTAGGCTCTCCCATGTTGTGGCCCTCGTTGGGAGGGCTGCTCCCTGATATCACCTCTTTCCACCTTTATCAGCTTGCTCTCCTGTGATGCATGGGCCACAGTGGGAATGGCTCTCCCAAATGCTCCTGTTCCTAGAGTTGGGGGGAGAGAGAGCAGGGAAGTGTGAAAGTAAAATTATTCTTTGGGAAGTCAAGATTGGTCTATGGACATCCCAGCATCATCACTTCTGACCCTCATCTTTGCCTTGGCACGCACTCCATCCTGCCAGTGCACTGACCTCCAAAGCTCCACAAGTTCTCTGCTTTCCTGGAGGACATGCCCAAGTATCCAGATATTTGCCCCCAACATCTCCAAGAGCCCTCAGGCTCCGGAGACACAAGGGCTGCCACGACCTGTGGAACTGGAGCTGTGTCTAGAGCTGGTGTTGAGCCCTCTGGAGCAGTGTTCAGTCAGCTACTCCCACAGGCCATGGAGTAGCTGACTGTTCCCTTGGATTGGGCTGTGCTCATCCCAAGAGTCTGAGGAGAAGGAAGGTGGTTTGGAAATAAATCTGAAGTTTTGGGGGTTTTCTTACTGGTGAAGGGGTGCTGTCATGGACGAACACACTTCCAGGCTTCAGCAGAGTTTTTGATCTACAACTTCTATCTCAGGCCTTAACTTGAAGAAGGAGCCCAAAGAAATTCATCTTCTTTGCCCAGGGAAGGTCTCCTCCAAAGGACTCTGGTTTGCAGCTCGAGAATAGGGATGAGAACACTTTGCTGAAGAAATTAGTACGTGTGCCCACAACCTGTCCATCCTTGTCTGGGCTGAGAGAGGATTCAGCAATGGGACTACAGGGCAGGAAAAGGAGAGAAGCTGCTGCACCCTCAGGAAAGTGAGTAGTCTCCTGGCTGAGTCACCCATGAGCATCGCTGCTGAATGGAAAGACATACTGAGGGAATGCCAGAGACCAGCCTGGGCATCCCAGCAGCCCAGCAAGCTGCCCAGTTAGGGATGATGCTGATGTCACAGGTCAAACCCAGCTGTGAACATCCACAGTGCAGCCTGGTGCTCCTGGCAGGCACTGACAGGCTCTGTCACGATTTCCACAGAATAAAGAGAAACAAAAACTGAGTTGGAGGCTGGTGTGGAGGATGAGACCTGGGGAGCAGATGGTGCTTGAGAGCACACCCTTATGGGATACTGGAGAGGCTCATGCAAGCAGTGCCATGGGGAGCTAGGGAGGACAGGTCTCCTGCAGACCTGGCTGCTCAGCAGGGTGCAGGTGCCATGGCAGAGTCCCTGGAAAGGATCCATCTGCCACAGGTGGAGGAGGGTACCCTTCCTGCCCTGTGAGGGGCACAACTGGCAGTGCACAGTGCCAACCCTGTGCCTGTCCTGGCACTGCGAGGAACCAAGCACCTCCCTGCCCTCAGAGGGCTAGGTGTTCTCTTAGGGACCCCTGTGTTGTACCCCAGCACAGTCTCCTGCATGCTTCCCTGCAAGCACTCGGGGGGATTTTCAGGGGCTGCCATGCTCTGGGTAGAGCCTGGGGCAGTGGAGCAGGCGGGGTGGGGGCTGTTGTAGGATGGTGTGCGGCAAGGCCTGGGGCACTGTGCCAAGGGAGCTCTGTTTCCTTTGGCTCCTGGTAAAGAAGGCAGGAGCTGGGAATGGCATTTTTCTGCCAGGGGCTTTCACCTATTTCCTTGTGGAAGCCCTACCACTAGTAACTGGTTTTCCTCCTTTCTTGTCTGATGTTATCTACTCTTACCTTCCCTCTGGCTCTGCTCCCTTCTGCCCTCCTGTTCCCCTTAGTAAGTATCAGTCACTAGGTTTCCATTTTGGGTGCAACTGCTCCAAATATTCTGTCTGACCCCCCTGCATGGGGCATGGCTCATGTTTCCGTGGATTATTTTTCCTTATTTGAGCAGGGAGTGGGCAGCCATCCCTCTCCCTGGGACTGGAGTGCATCCTAGTGTCCCCAAGGGCCATCCTTGCCCCTGCTGCAGGCTCTGCCCAGGCAGGCTGTGAGCCCCCAGCATTGCCCCCTATGTGTGCTTCCTGGGACAGCTGCAGAGGCCACTGGGCTGCCTCATGGTGCACACGTTCCCCTGCCACTATCTTCTTGTGGTTTATTTTCTACCTGCTATACCAGAAGTGGCTGGATTTTAGCAGTGTTTTGTTCTTGCCACTCGTGAAGCCTTTAGCTGACTTGCAGGACAAACATGGGATGTACAAAGTGTCCATAGTGGGAGTGACCTGGCATCTGCCTGCCAGCGGCACAGATACATGGTGTGGTGTGGTGTGTCATATACCTGCTGTGTCCATGCTGCAGGATGCTCCACAGCCTTCACGTGGTCCTTGCTGCAACCCTTATACCTGTCTTGGCTGCCAAGCCTTTTACACTTGACAGGTAACCTTTTACAGGTTATGTTTTCTGAACCACTTGGTTTCAGCACTGTCAAAAACCTCTGCTCAGTAACGTCCTCTTGAGATGTCCCCAATGGGCTGGAAAGAAGGGATGGTCTTTGGGGGGAATCTGAGCTGCAGCATCTGGTAGGAAGGGGAAAAGGCCATTCTGATGGCTACAAGTGGTTTCTTTCCTTGCTCCTGCTGTTGTCAGTCTGACATTTTCTTAGGGTATGTGGATGAAGCTGAGAGTGAAGCTACCCAAAACACAGACCCTTGCTTCCAATGAAATCTCACCCCAGGATTTGCTAGAGCCAGCTGAAAACAGGGTGGTCCCAGCTGGGGACAGGCAACTGTGTTCCCCTGCCTCCAGAGAGATGTCCTGATGGTGGTTAATGTGTCTGCTGGGAGCATCACTCCCACTCTGTACTGCTGGCAACACTGCAGGTATTGCACGTGTGTCAGTGAGTTGCTGCCCAGAGCACAGCATTGTCCCTGGAGAGGACAGTGGATCATTCCCTATATCAGCATCAGGCCTTTATTTTCAGTCTCTCTCTCCATTAGCAAGTTGTCACAATCTTTTTATAGACCCTGCCTGAACTCTGTCACTGAGAATACTACTAATAATAATAATAATTAGAATTACAATAATAATGATGTAGCCAGCACTGTGTGAGGCAGACCAGCTGTGCTACTTTGCCAGCAGCAGTTGGGTTCAGTGTGTCTGATGCATTTAACTCTTCTTGCTCCAATTGCAATGCAGGGCTCGGAGCATTGGGTATTTATAGAGAGAGAAGCCCCTAGGCTGGAAGCAATAGCTCTGAGGAAAGCTCTGGGAGTCAAGAAGGAAGAAGCACATGCAGGTACCTCAGAGGTGAACAAGAGTGTGAGCCTGTTGAAGGTGGAGGTGGCAGTAGGGAAAGCCAAAGAAGTGGCAGGCCAGGAAGAACCTTCAGCTGCAGCCCTGGATACACAGAAGAGAGCCAAAATGATCGCCAGTCCTGAGGATTTTGAGTCTGTCTGGGAGGATGAGATCTATGAGAACAATAGCAGAGGGAAGCCCGTCCTGGAGGCAGCACACCTGCCTGCTGAGAGCACAGAGAAGGAGCCCCAGGACAAAGGAGCAGCCAGTGGTGAACCAGGGCTGCCCAAGCCCTGTCAGCAGCCTGAAGAGAGGCAAATGGCCAAAATTTTGGGGCCAGAGCCTCTCGAGGGAGAAGGCAAGGTGCTCTCCAAGGAGCATGCTTCTGCAGCCTTCAGGAAACAGGAGGTCAGAGTGCCAGGCATGGCCACAGAGCTCCTGAAAATCAAAGTGAAGGCTGGAGATGACAGCTCAGAGACTTCAGGGACCCAGAGGATCATCTACTTAGGAGATCCAGAGGGAGAGGAGGACAGTAAAACACTACTCATCTTGGACGCTGGCTTGGAAGAGAGACCAGAAGCCACAGTCAACATGTCCAGGGAGGGATCTGGGCATGCAACACCTACAGCAAAAGGGTTACAACTCCCTTCTTCAGCAAGGGCAGTGTCTGAAAAACCTACTGGAGCACCGAAGCAGCCTGGGGTGGGCTGTGACAGGACCAGCCTTGTGGGACGTACCCTCTCGGGATGGGAAGAAGAGCTGTCCCTGCAGTCAGAGAAAGCATCTGCTGGGGCGCCCACCTGTGCAGCACCTTCAGGAAGTGAAGCCTTGCCGTGTTCCCAGGAGGCGGGACCAGAGGAGACGGAGCTGCAGAGCCCAGTGGGAGGCCTAAAGCGATGTGGCCTGGCAGGGGATGGCCATGGAGCTGAGGAGCACAGAAGGAGCCCAGCACAGTGCCCTGACACATGCACAGCTGTGGAGGGGCTCTCAGGAATCGTTGGAGCAGATGGTGACAAGGAGGAAACTACCAGAATGGTTCTTCAGATGGAAGAGATAGAGTCCAAGTCACCTCCATCAGCTGTGCCTTGGCAGAGCCACAGTCACACTGGGGGGTTGGAGGGAGATAAACCCAGTGCTCCTGCCCCTCCACCCTTTCCCCAGCAATCCAGCCCTGTCCTTGTGGAGCCTGCTCCAGGCACCAAGCCTGAGGACACAGAGCTGTCCCAGCACACCAGCCCTGCAAGAGGAGTGGGCATGCCCAAGCGTGGCACCTCCGTGGAGGTGGCACTACCCAGGAAAACTGATCCTGGATCTGCAGAACCAGCCCAAGCTATGGGATTTCCCTCATGGAAACCACACCAAGGGACCAGTGCTGTTCCAGCAAAACTACCCCAGAACACAGATATTGCAGCAGAGTTGATCCAGGTCAGAGACACAGCCACCAGGGAGGTGGCCCAGGACATGGACCCTGCCACAGCCACAGCACAGAGCCAAACCTCTGCCACCAAAAAGCCACTGCAAGAGAAACCCATGATAAAAGAGTTCTTCCAGGACTTGGGGCCCACGTCAGGAAGCCTGACTGGAGATGAAGACTATGGGATAGAAGAGCTGTCCCATGACAAAAGCCCTGGCATGAAAGAGCTGCCCCCCAAAGCAGAAAAACCAGAACAGCAGACTGAGGCCATCATGAGAGGCCTGCACCAAGAGGGTTCCATGGCTGGGGAGCTGCTTCACATTGCCAATCCCAAAGCACAAGAGCCACACTGGAACTCAGAGTTTAATGTGGGACAAGATCTGGAGAGCAGGAGTCCAACAGTAGGAGAAACCACCAGGGACAGTGACCTGGCTCCAGGGCAGCCGCCACAAAATGAATCTCTTCCTAAAGAAGCTGCTGACGTCCCACACTTCCAGTCCCCTGGAGCAGAACTGTGCAAAAGAAGTGAGATGTTCTGGCTCTCTGCCTTGGTGGATGAAGGCAGGGGAGAGCTGGAAGTGAGTGGTGGGACACATCAAACGCAGCCTGAGACATTGGTGTGTGTGGCTGGGCAGGCAGGAGCTGTGTCCCAGGAGCACAGAGACATCACTGTGGCCCCAGGAAGCTGGGAGGACAGCAAGAGCTACAGGAAAACCTCCGTGGCTTCCAAGATAAAGATATTTGAGCAAAGTGAAGTGGAGCGAAGGGAGGCCCAGGAGGGACAAGCTCATGTGCCTGAATCTGGGACATCAGCAAAAGCAAAAGGGAAGACAGGTCTGGCACAGGACATGCCTTTGAGCACCCACCTCGCCTCACCACCAGCAGTCGGACCTGTGTCTAGTGTGGGCTCCTTGGCCCTTGGGCAAGGGGCAGGTTCAGGAGACACCTCCCAGCCTCACTCCATCAAGCAAGATGTCTCTGTTGATCTGGAGCACAAAGAAGACAATGCTGACCTGGCCTCCCCCGATTCTGGCTGCGAGCTCACCCTGGCTGAGGCCGTGGTAACTCCAATGAACTGTCCGGACGGGACGTTCATGCGCATGTTGTGTGGCTCTCTGACCATGTCCAGTGGCTCCTCACACATCCATTGACTGACAGCAGGCGCTTTGCATCCCTGTCCTTTCTGTCTGTGTGTGTGGTCAGGCTTACTGGCTGCATGCAGACCCGCTGCCCAGTCGGTTCATCAGCTTTTGTTTTGCGACTCCCCAACATTTTGGCTCCCTGGAGAATGCCGCTCGCTAAACCCAAGAGCAGACACCCGAGCTTCATGTCCAGGAGCCGGAAAGGGCAACAGTGGGTGGCTGAAGGAGCTGCAACTGTCATGAACACGCACCCCTCGGCAGCGGCGTGCCCACGCTTCCAGCTTCACCCTTGCATTTCCTGCGTTGATACCCCTTTTCTTGCTTAGCTCGCCAGCCTCCCCACCCTTTCCTGTCTTCAGCAAGCTGGTGGCTGGGTGATGAAGTAGCTTTCCTTGTTCTTGTGGGCACTAGATCAGCTCCTGCAGAGTTCATTTCCTTACAACTAACCCTTTTCTCTAATCCAGAGCAAATCTCAGGAACCAAGTGGGGAAGAAAAGGATTTATCTGACCCATCAGTAAAATCCAGCCTGAAAGAAGAAAATTTAAAGACTGCTGTGCCAGTGGTCTCCCAGGTCTCAGTGCTTTACTAAGTGCTTCTCCCTGCAGTATGAGCACTCACCCCATGCAGCCAAGGGCTGTGCTGCCAGCTCTGCTCCCATTGCTCTGTATGTATTGATACAGACACACGCGCGCGCGCATACACACACACACCCACACACGCGTGCGTGTGTCTGCATTTTCCTCCTGGGGCTCTTGGACATCCTGTTTCTTATACCTCTCAACCTCCCAGCAGTGCTGAGGGAAGGGTGTGCCAGCACAGCCTGGCCCATAGGGGAAATAGCTCTGGCTGCAAACACTTGTGACCAAGGTCAGGAGGTGGGTTTCATCTGGGATCAGTGAGCTTGGAGCTGTTCCTAAGGAAGAACTGGGTCTAGATGGGTCTAGATTTCCTATGGCTTCTTGGTAAAACATGGCGAGGGGATACATACCCTTCAATAGTGGAGTTGAGAGGTATGTTCATGGCTGGAGAAGAGCTGATGGAGGGAGGACATCCCTTGGCTCTGACTGTACTGTCAATTACACTGACCAGACACTCGATCAGGTTACCCCTGAGACTCACCTGAGGCCTTGGGAGGGGAAGGTGGTGTTGGTGGGGCAGGCTCACCCCAGGGCAGCTGGTGGGTGGCTTTGGTGGAGTTGTCCTCCCGCAGGGGTGATGCTCTGCAGAGTCACACAGGTGCTCAGTGGAACTGGCACACTGCTTCTCCCTCACTGTGCCTGGCTGATGGGTCCTTTTCTTTCAAACTTTTCTCTCTTTCTTTCCCTTGTTTGTTTTTATGAGTCACTGACATACAATAGCCCTGGCATCTGAGCCCGTTCTGAATGTCTCCTAACAAACCCATTGTTTTGCACCATCTGCTTCCACTGGTTCACTGCTGTGCCTCCAAGCTGGCCGAGGGGGTTTTTTTGTGTGACCTAGCCTTTTTGAGATGATTAATTACCAACAGGCTTCTGGCACAATCAGATTGAGTGGTCCTCTCTCCCCACCCCACCCTCAACAAAACCACTGCTGTCAGAAAGGTTTCAGTCTCCATGCTTGAGTTGTGTTTCAGTCTACTCTGTGATGTTTGCTGCAGCCTTCCTTCTCCTCCTCCTCCTCCTCCTCCTGCTCCCCTGTCCCTGCCAGCACTGTCAGCACTGCCACATGGTGCTCACAGGCTCCGTCTCTCTTCGACATTGTGTCTCATTCAGAGAGCGGGTGTGAGGGACGGCACCGAGGAGAGACCTAAACCGCCTCGGCACAGGGCCCCAGAGAGTGACACCGGTGATGAGGAGCCTGACCAGGAGAAAGACTCGGTCTTCCTGAAGGACAACCACCTGGCCATTGAGCGCAAGTGCTCTAGCATCACAGTCAGCTCAACCTCCAGCCTGGAAGCAGAGGTGGACTTCACCGTGATCAGTGACTTCCACGGCACAGCCTTTGAGGACATCTCCCGGAGCCTGCCTGAACTGGACAAGGACAAGAGTGAAATGGAAGATGAAGGCCTGGTTTCCTTCCAGCACACTGACAAAGTAGTTCCTGGACTGGAGGAGGATGTCAAAGGCAGGGAAACGGTCTCCCAGCCCAGCCCAGATGTCTCCCAGCTAGAGGTACACAGGGACACCATTCAGCAGGATTGTCCCGGTGTCATCGTGCCTCTGTGTTCCTTGTCCCAGTGCCTGGCATTGCCCCCCTAGAGTGCACTCCCAGCTGTTTTGGAGGAGCATGCTAGCTTCCAAGCCCGCCCAATTCCTGTCTGGTGTATTTCCCTGATGCACACTGTGTCTGTGTTGCATGGCTCTGTTGCATGCTTTGTTCATCTGCTAACCAGGAGAAGTCACTGTCACCTCTTGGTCCCCTGTGTTTGGCTGCCCCATCCCTCACCCAACGACAGCATGTTATGCCACGGGAAAGGCATGTGGCAGTAACCATCGGCACCGGCCTCATGCCTTGCATGAATTCAATGACCAGTTTGTGTAGTGAAGAGCCATGTACTGCCCACTAACCTCTCTGGTCTTGCCGGGGCTGGGAGGGATTTACCAAGTGCCTTGGGGGAGTTGCTCCACAGCTTGTGGAGAGTCAGTCCTCTGCTGGGAGGGATTATAACAGGGCTAACAAAAATGCATGTGCATGTGTGTGAGAGATGAGTGTACACATGGGGAGAGGATGGTAGAGCCAGCCCCAGCTCAGTGAAATGTGGCCTTAGCTCTGTGCTGGGCCAGGGCAACCTCCTGCCTGGCCAGCCTGGGGCAGCCTCCAGCCATAGCAGGTAAGTCCCCAGTGCTGCCCAGAGCTTCTGGGGTGAGTCCACACCTGGAGCCAGGGAAAAGCTGCTGAATTACAGGGAGCTTTCTCTGAGACAGCCTGGAAACCTTATGCGGAGCATTTGACGCCATGGATATGGCTGATCTCCATGTGCCCCACGGCCATTGTGGGCAGGGGGCTGCTGGCTTGGGAGCCACTTGGCTGCTGGCTTGGGAGCACTGGTTAAGCATCCCCTGTGCAGGAGCCCTTGGTAGCTCCAGTTTCTTTTAGTGGGGAAGTTCTAGAAGCCTGTCTTCAGTCCCCTAAGGCTCTGACACCCCAGGTGCAACCAGAGCCTCACGGAGCTGGTACAGATCATAAACCAGCTGTGGGACATGGGTGAAATTGATTTGGTGGGTCTCACCTACCTTTTGAAGACCAGTTTGAACTAACCCATGGTGTCTCTAGAACTCTGTCCCAAAAATCCCATAAAACCCCGGGGACAGAGCATCAGATCAGATGGGCTGTGTGGGTCACAGGACACTGTGGATGGTGGCAGTCTGCCCAGGGTAAGTCTGGTCCCTGCTCTTTGCCCAGGTAGGGCTCACTGTGACACTTGCAGGACATCAGATGTGTGTGACAGGGTTGCTCTGCTCCAGGGGCTGGTGCACAAGGAGCATAGAATCAGAATGGTTTGGCTTGGAAAGGATCTTAGAGATCATCTCATTCCAACTTCTTGCCCTGGGCAGGGCACTCAAATCTGTTGGCATCGTGCCGCAGGGCCTGACTCACTCTGTTTCTCCTGCAGCCATCAGCCCCCAAAACAGATGCTGTGATGGTCAGCCTGGGGCTGGGTGTGAAGAAGCTTGAAGCAGATGGCTCTACTCCCCACCGGGTTAGCACCACAGACACAGCTCAGGTGAAGTGGTCGCTCCATCCTAATGTGGCCCTGTTCCCCAGTGCCAAATCTCAGGCAGCTGGAAGGGAGGGGGCTGAGTAGGGCAGTTGGGGGCCTCTGATCACACTCAGCTTGCTGAAGTCCCCAAAACACAAACCAAAGCCAACCCAGAGATATTTTCTGTGTCTCTGGCCCCACCTGCCGTGCTGCTGGGGAGTGCTGATGCACAGGAACATCTCCAGAGGGTGACAGCCACCAGCTGCACTGCACATGTCTTTGGCCTCATGGCGCTCCCTGGCATCCTCTGGCACCAAGGGACTGCCATACTTTCCCTGTGAGTGTCACCCACTCCACGGCACCTCCAGCCTCACCTGGTTTCCTTTGCCCCAGCAGGTGGACAGAGGCACCCCGGGTAGTAGGGACACCCCAGGCAGCAGGGACACCATTGCTGCTGCCCAGGCTGGCACCACAGCGACGGCGCTGGTGACCTCAGTAAGCGGGACTGGCCCCTCAAGGGGCAGAGGAGCCACTGTCCCCTGTGGTCCCTCTGCTCCAGCAAGGGCAACTGGAGCCAGCTGTGCTAGGGGGGACCCTGCCCCACCAGGGGTGTCTGCGCAGGGTGACCTGCCATGTTTGCCCCCATGTTGTGTCTCAGCCAACGTACCCATCTGCTCTTCTTTCAGGATCACAGCACCAAGGCTGGGAAAGGGGCCACTCCCACCACAGACCTTCGCTCCCTCTCACCGGTGAGGGGGGGATGTGGTGCCATCAGCCAGGCCAAGACTGGGAGGAGAGGTGGGGGAAGAAAGGTAGCCTTGTGGGGCTAAGAGTGTGTGGGATTGGTCCTACAGGACCCCCTCCCATGTTCCCAGTACTGGCACCTTTGGCTGATATGCTGGTACTGGGAAGGAAGGAAAAAGGATGCTTAGAAGGATGGGGAGCAAGACGGCAGGGGACCTTAGCCTGTGGCCTTTTTCCTATGCCAGATACACACCTTGAGTACTTGCCTCAGAAAGATAATTCCCCCAAAATACCCCAGTACCTGGTGCAGTGGGCTGAGATACTTTTAGCCCTGGATATCCGGCACGGCCACCCAAGGCCAGCCACAAACTCTCCTGACTCCAAGTGAAAGTGATGGCTACCGACACCCTGCCCAGCAGGAGGCCTTCCTCTGGAAAGGGAGTTCCTACTCCATCACCTTGTTTCAGTGGAGTCCAGGCTAGCCAAACACTATATGCTGCCCCAGTTTCATCCCTGTGTGCTGCAGGAAGAACGTAGTCAGCACTGGGCCTAGGGCACCAGTGCAGCATTCTCAGCTTTCCCAGCTTTCCCAGCCCTCGCCACGCACAGCAGGACGAACAGAGCTAGAGGCAGCCTGAGAGCTCTGCACCGGGGTGGCCCTGAGGGTGGGTGGGGAAGAGCGAAAAACCTCCGTGAGACCCTCTCCCCACTGCAGAGGCCCTTTTCAGGAGCTCTGGGCCTGGCATACCTGTGGAAACCTCTTCCTATGCCCCCAAAACCCCTTGGTCCAGTTGGAACCACAATGCAGTGCCTTTTTCCATTGCCACTCTCCCCTTCCATGCTTGACTGAGTAGGTACATCCCAATGGGAAGGTCCCAGCTGTTCAGGAGCCAGCACTGGGGCCTCCCCTGTGACAGTCTCCTGATCCCACTGCTCCGTGTCCCACAGATCTCTGGTGGCTCTGCTGGGAAGGAGGTGCTCACTAGCATATTCAGTGCCACTGCGGAAACCCTCTCCACTTCCACCACCACCCACGTTACCAAGGTGAGAGCAGCTCCAGAGGGGGCAGCCAGGGGGACCTGAAAGCCGCTGGAATTAGAGAATGGGTGGATTTATAGTGTGACAGCAGAAAGTGCCTCTCTCCTCCTTACAAGCCAAAACGTGTGTGCTGTCCTATGGGAATGGCGAGGGTGCACAGTGCCCCGGACTGAGTGCCCTGCGCCCAGCTCAGTCCTGTGTGCTGCCTGTTCCATTCAGCCAGGTGTGACCACAAGTGACAGCAGGCAAGGACAGCCAGGTGTCAGGTGTGCATGCAGCCCAGTGCAGACCAGGGCGGGTGGGGGTAGGAAATGAAGGAGACAAGGGTACATCACCCATGGCTATTTCATACCCAAATTAAGAACGGACTCTTCTCCCAAGTAATAATCATAGAATCATAGATTATGCTGAGTGGGAAGTGACCCACAAGGATCACTGAAGTCGAACTCGTGGTCCTGCACAGGACACCCCAACAATCCCACCATGTGCCTGAGAGCATTGTCCAAATGCTTCTTGAACTCACACAGGCTTGGGGTTGTGACCACTGCCCTGGGGAGCCTGTTCAGTGCCCAACCACCCTCTGGGTGAAAAACCCTTTCCTGATATTCAACCCAGACCTCCCCAGACACAGCTCCAGCTGTTCCCTCAGGTCCTGTCACTGGTCACAGAGAGATCAATATCTGCCCCTCCACTGCCCCTTGTGAGGATGTTGAAGACCCTAATGAGGTCTGACCTCAGTCTCCTCAAGGCTGAACAAACCAAGTGCCCTCAGCCACTCCTCACACGATTCCTCTCAAGGCCCTTCACCGACCTCAAGGCTCTCCTTTGGATTCTCTCTAATGGCTTAATGTCTTTTTTATATTGTGGTGTGGTGCCCAAAACTGCCACAATATTCCAGGTGAGGCTGCCCCAGTGCAGAGCAGAGCAGGACAATCCCCTCCCTCAACTGGCTGGCAATGCTTTGCCTGATGCCCCCCAAGACACAGTTGGCCCTCCTGGCAGCCATGGCACTGCTCACTCATATTCAACAAGTGACAGGACAAGAGGAAATGGCCTCAAGTTACGCCTGGGGTGGTTTAAATTGGATATTAACGGCAAACTTCTTCGCTGAAAGGTGGTCAGACACTGGAACAGGCTGCCGAGGGCAGTAGGGAGTCACCATCCCTGGAGGAATTTAAAAGCTGTGGCACTTGGGGACATGGGTTAGTGGTGGCCTTGGCAGTGCTGGGGTGATGGTTGGACTTGATGATCTTAGAGGGCTTTGCCAACCTGAATGATTCTGTGATTCTGTAATTCTGGAAATGACAGCAGAATCTCAGTCAGGGACCTGAGCACAAGGGTGCTTGATACCTGCCACTCAACCCTTTTCCTTCCCCTCACCTGTGGTGAGCTGTCTCACTAGTTCTCACCATACACTGAATCAAGGATAGTGGGAGATCTGCTGAATTATGGGGTCAGTTCCCAAGGTGATGCTGCTGTTGTCCCTCACATGGGCAGAGCTACACCTGCCCAGAGCTGACTGATGGGACAGCTAGGGTGAGTGCTTTCTTTCTCCTTGTGCAGACTGTGAAAGGGGGGTTTTCTGAGACCCGGATAGAGAAGCGCATCATTATCACAGGAGATGAAGATGTGGACCAGGATCAGGTAGGAGCAGGATGTCCTGGCTTTGCCCAGCTCTGGCTGTCCCCACATGCAGCACCACATTGTTCTACTTCTGGCTTGTACCTGTTTACTCCTTCTCTCCAAAAACTGACCACTGAGGCCCCAAACTTGTCCAGCAGGGCAGGTCCCTGTGGGTGCAGTGGCATCCAGCCCAGCTCCCACAGTGAAGCAACAGTCAAGGTCACATCCCAGTGCAGAACCCAGTGAAGGCATCAACTTTTTATTGTCTTAAAACACATTTCCAGGTACCCTTTCTTTGTTGACATACTCCAGAGTGACCCAGCTCTGTCCTTTCTTCCAGCACAGTCTCACTTCAGGTGATGGCGTTTTGCCTCTGTCTCTGTAACAGAGGAACAAAAAGTGGCACACTTTTATGATGAAATAACAGAGACTGACACAAATCTCTAGGGCCATGGGGTCATTTTCCTGTGGCCTAATCCTTTGGTATTTGTTGCCTAAGAAGAAAAATTATAAAGTAACTAAAGGGCTCTAAAATAATTTTTAGAATTATAAATTTGATAATTCTTGTAGATTCTTCTAGTGTTTTGCTGCTGTTCCTTTGCCCAGGCTTCAGTAGGAAGCCTGGGATGTAGCACATCTCTACACAAAAGTCAGCAAGAGAAAGGCAGTGCATGAGTGATCCCAGCTGGTGCTGGGCTCCTGCTTCTTCTCCCAGGCTGCTGTGGGTTCAGGTCTGAACCCTTGCATCCTTATCCTGGAATCCCACTCAGCTCCCTGGGATCACACTCAGCTCCACCTGCTCTCTGTTTGCAGTCAGGGTATCAATTGTCCGGGAGTGGGGATAAATGCTTTCACCCTTCTGCTTTCTAGGCACTGGCTTTAGCAATCAAAGAGGCAAAACTCCAGCACCCTGACATGCTGGTAACCAAAGCTGTGGTATACAGAGAAACAGAGCCCTCTCCAGAGGAAAGGGACAAGAAACCTCAGGTAAGTAAAGCTGCCAGGAATGATTTATATCTGTTGGGTAAGGAGGGGATGCAACTGCTCTCATGTCTCTGGTCCCCACCAGCCGCATGTGTTGCTGCCCCTTGGTGGCAGCTCTTGGCATGGTGGCTACGGGCATGGTCAACTGGTTGTGGTTAGAAAGCTGGTGTCATTCCACCAAAAGTCACCTTGCTGTCCTGCTCAGCACAATGCTCACAGTCATTTCCATGTAAAGAGGAAAGGACCTGCTTGTTCCCCTGGGGCAGGAAGGGAAGGAGGGAACAGTGGCTTTTTTGGGTGGGCTGAGAAACTTGGCTACAGATTCTACAAAGCAATCCAAAGTATCAGACAAGCATTTCCAAAAAAGAGGGTTTTGTCCCATTCAGATCCCCAGGCTCTGTTTTTACACACACAGATAAAGGCAGCAGCCCCTGAGGTTTGCCTCAAAGCTGTCACAGCCCCAGACAATTTTCTTCAGGGCTTGGGGAGTCCTGCCCCACTCTAAACGCTCCACTTTGATGCCAGTACCCTCCCATCAGCTCCTTGGGGGTGGCACAGTCACCAGACCCCCCTGTGGGAGCATCAGGAGCTAGGGGAGCATGGTGGAGAGGAGAGGGAGCCTCACTGCCAAAAACTGTCTGAGGGACCCTGGCAGCAGCCAGGCGGCAGATGCATTTGGAGAGGCTCCTTGGAAATGGGACTTTCTGTTTCTTTATCATATGAATATTTTGATTGTCAGCTTTTAAGCCTGGAAAAGCAAAGAGCTCTGATGCAGCTGGGAAGGTCAGGAGAGGCTCCTGCAGCTGCCTAATTGTATGTCCTGTCCCACAGTGCAGACAAGCAAGTCCAGACACTCCTGCATCCTGTAGGAGCCACACAGTTTTAGCTGAATGGCTTAAAGTGAGGGAGCCATGAGTCCCCTTTGTCTCCCCCACACACCAACACCAGCCCAGTGACTGAATTCCTGCTAATTACCAGAGCTCCTGCTAATTAAGTGCAAACTGTGGCCCCAAGTGTTTGCAGTTACTGTCCAGTGCCATCATACAAAGAGGAGCCTTCATGGATTCAAACTCCATGGATTGGCACTCCATGACTGGTACTTTCCATCTGCCTTGTACAGGAATCTTGACCAACATATTCCTGGAAGTCAACATCTGTATTCCAACCTGGAGAACAGGGGAGAAGGAGCCTTCATGCTGGATTTGTCAGCAAGACATAGACATGCTGGCTGCAATGTTCATGGTGAAGAGACAAAAATTTTTAAAAAAGGAATAGCAAATATATTATATATATATATACATACATACATATATATATATATATATATACACAAACAGGAAACAAAATGCATCCTTGCACTGCTGCTATATGCTGGAAATTAATAGCAAACAACACCACCAACAAACAAAGCCAACCCTCTGCAGATAAATTGAAGAATTTCCTGGATTGGTGATCAAATAAGATTTAAAAAGTCATAATAATAACAATAATATCAGTAACAATACAATAAGCCACTGTCTTGCATGATACATTAAAGGACACACAATCATGAGTTCATTTGTTGCACACTGAATGGAAAGGAAAACTGCTTTGCAACAAAGCAAGAAGTAAGCAAACTGAAGTAAAAAACCACAAGCAGAAGCAAAACCATTCCCCACCTCTGGAAAGAAGAGAGAAAGACATTGAATTTATGACCATAGAGTTATTTTCCAATTCACAAGTGTCGTTTTGCCCTTCTCCTCATTCCATGCTGGTTCTTCTGCGTTTTTTGGGGGTTCTGTTAACTCTTCTCCTTCCCTTCCTTATCTTCTCTGTGCACTTGTCCAACCTCTTGTTCTCTGAAGGTATTTAGGAATGGATTTCATTTCAAACAAAGAAAATGGTATGTATATGGTTTCTCATCTCTAAAGAGCAGCCTGTGGGGTTTCATATGGATGTGCATTTCAGTTATGTATATTACTAAATATAAAGAAGGGGGAGGGAGGGAACAATGCTGAAATAATTCAACAGTGCTGGTAAATATGATGCCGACATTTTTAAACTATTAACTCTTTAATTGACTGTGGTTGGTGTATATTGAGACTCTTAGGTTACAAGTGGGACTCTGAGTCCTGCAAGAAGAGAATGGAGAAGGTTTCAGCTGCTGCTGGTTGGGGGGGAAGGTGAGAGGGCAAGGGATGGGCAGCTGATCTGCAGTGTATGGTGATTAGATTTGAAGAGGGCAGCAGTGACTTGGAGGGGCAAGGAAGGAGGTTTAGGCTCCAGCTCCAACAGCTGTAGGCAGGATTGTCTCCTGGCCCTCGTGCAGAGCCATAGGATCAGTAGGACTGTGTTCATCGCTCCCCCACAGCCCGCTGAGCCATGCCAGTGGCAGGGGTGGTTTTGCTTTGTTTCTGGATCCCAGTAATGAAGTTACTTGGGCTTTGTAGTAGTTGAAGGCAGAGGGACTGTTTCTGCCCTGTCTGCCCTGCCACCTGAAGTGTGATGGCAAAGGCTGCCTGAGGCACTTGGACTGGGGGCAGCAATGGCAGGACTGTGGCAGTCCTCCCCCGACCTGCCTAGGGATGGGCACTGGAGGGACCGTACTGTGTCCATCACTACAGAGTATCTGCAGCATCCCAGGCTGGATGGAAGAGCCCAGGCCCTCTGCATAAGCAGGCATGTGTTAAGGAGGTGTCAGTAGAGCTGCTCCCAGCACAGCCCAGCTCAGCCTTCAGCCACAGGCTCCCTCCACAGCTGCCTTTGGAAGAGGATCATGGACCAAGCCCAGGCCCTTGTACACTGTGAGCCAGGCAGTTAGGGTAGACTCAGAACCAAAACCAGAAAGGAAAGGAAATAAATGGGTTTCCTTCTCAGAATCATCTCTAGCTCCTACAGAAACAGAAGGGCCCATGATTCTGCACCATTTTGCCTTTAGTCTCCCACCCCTCACACAGACTGTGCCCAGAAATAGGTGTTTTGCCAGGTCCTGCCACAGCTTGGAGGACGTCATGGGCATAACCTGCTTAACCACCTTCGCTGTCCCAGCTGGAAGCTGCTCCCTGGCAGTTGCTCACCAGTATGTCCTTGTGAAGTCTGTTCTCCTGGCAGAGAGGTTTTTCGTGCAAGCATGGAAGGCATGACCACAAGCAGGCAGGGCTGCTGGCTGCTGCCATTGCTGCCACCTCCCGAGGGTCTCCCCAGCTTCCAGCCAAGCGCCTTCAGCTACCTTTAGAGAGCAAACCCCCGACCTAAAAATAGTTTAGGCAGTTGCAGAGGCTACTTTTCTCTCTGTTGGTTTCCCAGTGCACCCAAGCCAGCCACGACCAGCAGTGGCACTGTCAGAGCATGAGGGGGTGGTGGAGGGCCGCTGGTTTGCCTGCTGTGCTGGTGCTCATCGGTACACAGCATGTTTCAGACATAGAGGAGGCCGCCTGGCTTAGACACCTCCACAACCCCACCAAGCCACTGTGACCCTCGAGACTTGCTTTTGGCATTGTGCACAGTCAGGAAAGTGAAGGTTCCTGTGGAAATGAGAGGCCTTAAAGAGTTGGACTTCATGTGCGCTTGGACTGAAGTGAGTTCTGTTTGCAGTGAGCAAACCCAGCCCCTGGCTCCCACAGCGTGTTTATGGGTGGCAGTGTCTAAAACTTTTCTTGAAAAAAGGAAAAAAAAAGGAATGAAAAAAGCTCACTACTTGTTCTCCAAGGAGGGTGTGGCTTTCTGCTGCTCAACTCCAGCTTGCACATCACCACGCTCCATTTTGGATAGCAGGTCGCTTCCAGAGGCCTTTCTGTTGAAAGGGGTGGGAGACATGAGTGCCTGTTTTTACCCAATCCCACAAATTCATTCTGAATGTGGCCTGCAATTGCATGAGTAATAACAGCAACAATATTTATTTTTATTTGAGAAGCACCTTACCAACCAACTGCAACGCTCTGTTGTTCCTTCACTAACTCTCCTTTTCTCTTCCCTTGTTCTCCCTCTCCCCTTTGGTCATACTCCTTTTCAGTGCTCGGTGGCGTATGCGTGTGTGCTCACTGTTCTTGTATTCAATAAAAGTGAAATAAATGTGTTTGATGCTAAATCACCTTGGGGCCTTGATGAACTCTTTCCTACTCAGAAGATGGAAAAGTGAAGGGGGAACCTCGCAGCCGGGGTCGCTGTACATGGAAATACAGGACTATGTCTGAGATCATAGAAATCATAGAATCCTCGAATGGTTTGGGTTGGATGGGACCATAAAGATCATCTTGTTCCAAACCCTGCCATGGGCAGGGACACCTTCCACTGTCCCAGGGTGCTCCAAGCCCTGTCCAACTTGGCCTTGGACACTTCCAGGAATGGAGCAGCCACAGCTTCTCTGGGCAACCTGTGCCAGGGCCTGTCCACCCTCACAGGGAAGAGTTCCTTCCCAATATCCCATCTAACCCTGCCCTCTGGCAGTGGGAAGCCTTTTCCCCCTTGTCCTGTCCCTCCAGGCCTTGTCCCCAGTCCCTCTCCAGCTCTCCTGGAGCCCCTTTAGGCACTGGAAGGGGCTCTCAGATCTCCCTGGATCCTTCCCTTCCCCAGGTGAACACCCCCAGCCCTCCCAGCCTGACTCCAGAGCAGAGGGGCTCCAGCCCTTGGAGCATCTCTGTGGCCTCCTCTGGACTCACTCCAGCAGCTCCACGTCTTTCTGTGCTGAGGACCCCAGAGCTGGAGGCAGCTCTGCAGGTGGGGCCTCATGAGGGCAGGTGAAGATGCCACCAGGTCGAGAACGGAGCCGGGTGAGGGAGGACGGGGACAACGACCAAGCCTAGGGGTGAGCGGAGCGCAGGGGGATGGCCGTGGGGCAGGGACTGGCCGGAGCTCCTCCCGCCGCCGCCGCGCCGGAAGCGCCGCCGCGCAGTTCCGGGAAGCGCCGCTCGGTGCCCGGTGCTCGGTGCCCGGTTCCATGGCGGCCCCGCGGCCCGACCCCGAGCTGGCCCGGCAGCTTTTCTTCGAGGGCGCGACCGTGGTCGTGCTGGACGTGCCCGAGGGCACCGAGTTCGGCATCGACTGCAGCGCGTGGGCCGTGGGGCCGCGGTTCCGCGGCGTGAAGATGGTGCCGCCGGGGCTGCACTTCGTGCACTGCAGCGCGGGCGGCGGGCGGGACACGGGGCCGCGCTCCGGCCGCTTCCTGAGCCTGCGGCGCCGCGAGGTGCGGGTGCTGCGCTGGGACCCCGCGGGCGAGGCCGTGCGGCCGGAGCCCCCCGGGCAGGGCGAGGCGCTCCGGGAGAGCCTGCGCGAGCTGGACCGCTTTCTGGGGCCGTACCCCTACGAGACGCTGAAAAGGTGGGTCTCGCTGACCTCCTTCATCAGCGAGGCGGCGGCGGAGCAGCTGCAGCCCGAGAGCGGCCAGATCTGCGCCTTCGCGGAGGTGCTGCCGGAGGCGGCGGGGCGGCACACGCGGGACCGCGCCGGGCAGCGGCGGCCGCCGCTCGGGGCCGAGTGCCACAGCTACGCCGAGGGGCTGGCGAGGCTGCCCCGCATGCGGCCCCGGGCCGGCACCCAGATCCGCTTCACCGAGCTGCCCCGGCAGCTGTACCCCGACGGCGCCACTCCCGAGGAGATCACCCGGCACAGCATGGACCTCAGCTACGCCCTCGAGCGAGTGATGGAGCAGCGCTACCCCGGCCGGCCGCTGGAGCTGCTCGGTGAGCACCACCCTGGGCAGTGATTTGGAGGGTATAAAGTCATGAAGGCTGAGGGAGTTGGGCTTGTTCAGCCTCAAGAACAGACAACTGATAGGGGACCTCATGGTATATGAACGTGTAAAGGGAGTTGCCAAGAAGGTATAGCCTGGCCCTTCTCGGTGGTGCTCAGCAATAAGATGTGAGGCAACAGGTAGAAACTGATGCCTAGGAAGTTCCAGCTGAATATGAGGAACAACTTCTTTGCTGTGACATCACACTGGAACAGATTGCCCAGAGAGGATGTGACATCTCCCTCACTGGAGATATTCCAGACCCATCCAGACACAGTCCCTTCCAACCTGAACCATTCTGTGATTCTGTTATTGTGAAATGAGAGCTCTGGGATGAAACCTGTGCCTGTTCCCTGGTGCGCTGAGGCATCTCTCTTCATTGCGCTACTGAAGTTGGTGTAGTTTTTAGCAGCAAGAGGGCCTGTTCCAGTTGCCTGGAGAAGAGTAGACTGCAGCTTCTTCACAAGGGGTGGAGGGACAGCATCGATCTCTCTGTGACCAGTGACAGGACCCGAGGGAATGGCTGGAGCTGTGTCACGGGAGGTTTAGGCTGTATACTAGGAGAAAATTCTTCCCCCAGAAGGTGGTCAAGCACTGGAACAGGCACCTGGGGGCAATGCTCACAGCTCCAGAGCTTGAGGACTCTTTGGACAACACTCTCAGGCACGTGGTGGGATTGTTGGGATGTGCTCTGCAGGGCCAGGAGTTGGGCTTGATAATCCTTGTGAGTCCCTTCCAGCTCAGGTCATCCTGTAATTCTGTTCTGTGACTCTGTGGCGTAAGGATGTGATGCTGGGGTTCAGGAGCTGTCAGCCTTCCTCTGGCTTCTGGGTGCTGCTCTTGGAGCCCAGATTGCCTCAGGCTAAGTCAAAAGCAGCAGTCACAGGTCTGGCACCAGCCTGGCACTTTGCCTGTTAAGTCAATCTCTTGACGACAGATCTTATGGAGTCCTGTAAGTGTTGAGTGGGGCTGAACACCCCCAGATCCTTGTTCCCATGGCCTGCGGAGGAGGTATGGGTCTCCCAGCCAGTGGTTCCCGGTGCAGTGACTGGTCCCTACCTGGCTGGCACAATGGCCACTGAGATTTGTGTGTTCTGTTTGCTGTCTGCGTGCATGTGTTCTGTGTGTGTGTGTTTGCTGTGCATGTGTGTGCTCTGTGTTTGGTCCCTGTGCTGCCAGTGACTTGCCATGGCAGCATCTGGACTGTGCCAGTCCTGCAATGGGGAGACCAGATGCCCTCACCAGGGCTGCGTCTCAGCACTCAACTACTCCCCAGCTTTTAACACAACCTGTGATACAAATAAATACTGAGTCTGTGGAGGTCCTGGAGTGGAGTTTTGTTTTGTGGCAGGATGGAGGGAAAAGCCTTCCCAGCTGAGGCTACTGAGCTACAAGCCTTTGTTTTTCTCTTTTGTGTTTTCTATATTAATGTTATACAACTTATTCTTTTTCAAAATTATTAAAAACAGCTGTTGGATATACAAACAGTGAATTACCTTAGGAAACAGTGACAAAGTAGCTGATGCCAAGCATCCAGTGAGATGGACAATGAGTCTTCATTCAACAAGGCAAACACATCTGTGAAGGTACTGCACAGCTCTCCCAACATTCCAGGGCAGTGGCGTTTGCAGTCCCATGTGGCTCTGGGCACCCAGGCTCAGGAGTACTGAATGCTCACAAAGTAACAGCAAGGTCTGGCTCATTGTTTGGTTTGTAAAGTCCTGCAAAGGCCTTTTATAATGATGATAATCACAGTTACAGGTGATCTGCCCCATTCTGCTTTGCTTTGTCTCCAGCTGAAGAACAGAACATCAGCATATAGTCAGAGTTTAGAGTATCAATCACTGCTGGCAGGATGTACATGCAAAGGCCAAACCAGTGTTTATGAATCATTTACAGAGCTTTGGGGAGGACACATACCTTGGATATTTTTAAGTCTTATGTGTGTTTTGTTTTCTGAATCCACACAGGTGAGCTGCAGTTTGCTTTCATTTGCTTCCTGATTGGGAATGTGTATGATGCCTTTGAGCACTGGAAAAGACTCCTGAACATTCTGTGCCGATCGGAAGATGCCATAGGGAAGTACCAAGACCTTTACATCAATCTCATTTCCGTGCTGTATCACCAGCTCAGTGAAATCCCAGCAGATTTTTTTGTGGACATTGTCTCCCAGGACAACTTTTTAACCAGCACCTTACAGGTACATTTGTGACTACTGTCTCCTGAGAAATAGGAGTGGGGGGCAGGGTCTACAGGGCATCAGAGCAATCCTTGGAGAAGCTGCAAAAGGAATTAAGCTGCTGTTGAGCTGTGTGGGAGCGCGTGAGCCTGTCTAAGCACATGGGGATTTTCTTTTACTTTTTGTCTATGTTACTCATTGAGAAATGCCATTTGCTTCTCATCTCAGCATTTGGTCTACTCAGGCTATGACTGGAAGAGCCTAAGGCACTGTAAAATTGAGTTAGGCAGGGAGAGGAAATGTTGTAAATAGTGCTGGAAGAAACATGCCACAGTGCCATGAGTTTGGAGTTCTGGCCTGGCACATGTAATGCAACTGGACTGCACTAGCAGACTTTTCCTAGAAGTTTTTAAGACCTTTGCCTACATTGAGCTGAACAGCTATGAGAAAGGCTGAGCAAGTGCAAGATGACTGTCTGTGTATTTTTTCCCAAATGCCATTCATTCTTTTAAAAAAATGAAAAGAATGGAAAAAAACCCACACAAAAACTTTGGCATAAAGGACTGATGATGCAGATTTTTGGGCAGCTTGAATGGTTTGCTTAATATGCAAGGAAGCTGTAGCAAAACTTGAGCTTAGAGCACTGATAGTATTTTAGAAGCTTTTCCATTCCTGTTAGCCTTAAGAAAAGGGGAAGATTTCCTGTAGTCAAGTTCTTATCCAGAGGGAATTATGGTTATTCCAAAATGAAGCAAATTCTGCTTCTGCTGAGACAGGCAGGGGCCAATCTGTGATTCAGCACCAGTGAAACCAGTAGGGGTAGGTGTCCTACTTTTCTGAAGATTTCACTTTGAGGAGATTAGAGCTTAATTAAATGTTGGCTTAAGGAGACTTTCTGCCTAAGAAGAAATCTCTTTTCCAAAGGTATGTTTCTTTCCCTCTTGCGTTCCAGAGAAAAGCTGCCGCTGTGGACAGCTCCCTGGAATGTGGAGAGATAAAACAGATATTATAGGTAGGTGCAGCAGAGAAGACAGAGAGATAATAAAACTTGAAGAAGAAACAAGAGACATCTCTCTCTTGGGCCCAGCGCTGCTTCGCAGCCCGGTGAGGTGGAGTTTTTTTGTAAGTTTTAGCCTTCTTGTCTTCAGATAAACCTTTTTGGATTCTTCCCACTGCCTTGACAGTATCTTACCACACACTCCCACTGACTGTGACCATACTGTGACAAATTGTGCAGCAAATTGGCTAAACAAAACTTAGTTTAAAAAAAAAGCCAAACTCAGACACGCTGATGAAGCTCAGAAGTGGAAACAAGCCCTGCAGTAATTAGGGGCAGTAGTGCTACAGGTGCTTGATGCTTGATGCCTTCTCTTTTTCCACGGAGCAGTTGGATTCCTCTCCTTTTAACTCCCAAGTTTTTGCTCTAGATTTGGGGAGGGTTGATGTGTTTGGTTTTAATTTGCTAGGTAAAATGGTGTGGGAAGCACTGCTTTAATCAAGTGACTTTCAGTTTTTTGAATCTGGATTCTTGCAAGTCTCGCTTTTTTTAATTTATCTTTTATTTCTGTTGGTAGATTTTTTCCCATGCCATTACAGGACTGGAAAACCCAGCCCTGTTTGCAGTACACTAGGAGCAACACGGGGCATGGTCAGCTTGCATTAATACAAAGAATATGTCAAACAGCCGTTCTTTCCATCTGAGGGGAATTTGGGAAGCACCCTTATTGCTGGTTGTCTTTCCTTTTTGGCTGCCTGAGTCTTGTCTGCTCCTGGGTTCCATCAGTCTATGTTTTTGTGGAGATTTGGGTTGACTCCCTGCCAAACCCAGCTTCTGGCCACACAGACTGCCCCTCCCGAGAGAGAACTAAAAAAAGTACCAAAAGAAAATTGTAGTAAAAGTATGTATATATATATATATTCACATATATTACGATTATATACAATCAAACACTATGAATATACAGAATAAGATCCCAAAACAACTCCAAAGGGGAAAGGGAAAGGGGACAAAAATGGATAAAACCAAAACAAAACAGATATACAGACACTCATGAACTCAGGGAAAAGCTCAATGAAATAACTAACAACAATAAATTCTCACCAAACTCCCCTCAAGAGAAGCAGTTCCTTCCGCTTCGTGTGGCTGGGACACCAGTTTCTCAGACAGGCTTCAGCTCATATAGATAAGAGCTAAGCCGATACAGAGACCTGATGTCCTCCAAACAGGAAGAACCTCCTCGCCCTTCTCTTATATACAGCTGATTATGTGAAGGAATGGTGTGAAAAACTTCCTTAGTTATGACCCTGTTACCAGGGAAGGCCTAGACCAAAACCGAGAAAACTAAACCACCAGTTTTACTTCAGCAACACAAGCTGTGGTGGCACAAGGGATCACCCTTAAGACCTGACAGGAGTCAGCACATTCCTAGTGACAAAGAAAACCTTGCCTTGCTAACTCAGCCACTCCTCACTTAAAGTTCTCTGTTTCTCTGGTCCCATGGGATTTCCCTGAAATAGTGCCAGGGAACCCTTGGGACTTGCCTTACCCAGTCACTTGACACATACCTATTAGAGTTAACTGTGTGTGGGCAGGTGCACAGAGGTGTGGAGGGGAGTGTATTGTCTGTGTAGCTCCTGCCCAGCTCTGCATATGGCAACTTTTTATTTTTGGAGTTTGATTCAAGGCAAAAAGAGCAAAGCACGACTACCACTGACTGTGCAGCCCTAACAATGTTTAAAGAAAAAAAAAAATCTTGATTATATAGCTAGTTTAATGTGCAGTTCATTGAGAAGTGGGAAATAAAATCTTTTAATCTTTTTTCTTTAACAGCAGCCTTGCTGTGCGCATGTTCTTTTAGAAAGAGGTAGTTTCACAGGAGAATGAATAAGGAAAAGATGAATGATCATTCACAAAGCAACCAACTTTGCTTCTTATTGTCAGTGTTTTATCCAGCTGTCAGTAGGTCTCTCCCAAATACAAGGCTGCATTTTACCCAGAGGAAATTTCTTCTTATGGGAATTAACTCAGGATCACAAGTTCAACAGAGGAGCAGAAGCAGGATGATAAGAGATGGGCTCTGGGGCTAAATGCCCTGTTAATCCTACACAGATACTTTCATTCGCCAGGTGCCAACAGAAGCTGTGAATCTGTGACACATTAGTACCTTTGTGCTTGGGTGATGGGATCCAGATTTCAGTGCCCTATGCTCAAGGGAACAGCTGTGCTGAGTATAACTGGACTTTTTCCAAAGAGATCCCATTCCTCTCATGCCTTCAAGGTCTTCTTACTGAGTTTTCTCTGTATCTTATATATATATATATATATGGTATCTAATCTGATACCATATTACAGAATTACTTTGAGAGATCTCTAACCGTAGAAATGATGTGTACAATTACCTGTTGGCCTTTTGGACACATGATGGAAAATTGGCTACTGATAATGCTTTTTTTTTTTTTTTTTCAAATCCTTCTTCTCAGACATTTTCCTGAGCTCACACTTAAGTATATTTCAGAATTCCATATTACAAATTCAATTACATGCATGCTCCTGCTTCAAACAAAGTTCTTATCCGAGTGCAGATATTTCTGACACCGACTCAGTGTCGTGAAGACAGCATGGGATGAACTTGGGGCTGTGAAATCAGAGGTGTAGGCTTCAGTTAGGTAGCCCCAAAGCAGGAGTGGTTCCAGATTGGTGGATCCCTTGCCAGTGGCCTAACCTGAATCTCTTCCTGGTGCTCCCAGAAATGATGCTGTCTTTGTAGGAAAGAGATGCCCAACTGGTGCCACATCTGAGCTCTTTGTGACCTCTGCTCTTTCTTTCAGGTGCTCTTTTCCTGCATGTGCAGTGCTGCTATTGATGAGACTCTAAGGAAAAAGGCTGAAAAGTTCAAGGCTCACCTAACGAAGAAGTTTAAATGGGACTTTGAGGCAGAGCCTGATGACTGTGCTCCTGTGGTGGTGGAGCTACCTGAGGATGTGCAGGTGGACTGAGCCAAATGCTCCCTTGGAAGCAAACAGCTTTAAAAATAACTCATTCCTTCTCCAGCCTTGCCAGCTTTCTAAAGTCAGTTTCTAAGGCTGATCCTCTTTCTGCTGTAGAACCCAGGAGGATGCTGAACTTTGCAAGATCAGTTATTGGAGGAGTTTGAGAGATGTCACATGGCTGGTTTGGACACCTTATTTTTTTTCCCCAGCTCTTCTGCAGCAGCTCCTCGTAGAATATGAATTCAAGACAAATTCATAGAATCATTTAAATCAGAAAAGACCTTTTAAGATCATCAAGTCGAGCCATAAATCTAACACTGCCAAGATCATCCTGCACTCAGCTGACTTCTAGATCCCTGGTCCCCTCTCTCCTCCTGGGCTGGAGATGATGCCCTCTCTGGAGAGAACCTGTGATTTACCCCTAAAGTGAGGGGTGCAAGCCCACTAAGTGGTCTTTGCAGATTTTGGCAGCCCAAATCCAGGCTGTGAACTGGAGTTCAGCTCTTCTTGGGCTCGTGCTACAGCAGTGTGACCACGACTGTTTCAGTACTGTGTCAGATGGTCATGCTGCTTACTGTGATTTATCTGTTCTGGAGAAGGACTCAAAGCCACAGCAAAATTCCACCCATTTAATACCCCTAATACTGAGGTATCTTATTCCTCCCATTCTGTTAAAACATTTTGTATTTGCTGCTGACAGCCTGTTTTGCCTGATGTAAAAGAAACTGAACAGTTTCCTGGTGAGAAATGGAGTTATCGGACTGTAGTCACCCAGGTCTTGAAGAACAGAGCCAGAATGATTTAAAAGGTCAGATTTCCACATGAACTGGAGCCTCTGTTTTATAATTGTAAATCTTATGTATTTTCCCCGATGGCAGTTTCCTCTTTGTCCCCAGTTCCCAGGAGAGGCTGTAAGAAGCTTGTGGTGTTTCTCCAAGTCTGCACAGGACCTCAGTTGTACCACTCAGTTGTTACTGAGCTGTCACACTCCCTCAGGAATTTGTCTGTGTGCATGTTGAACAAGTTGATGTTCTTTGTTAGTCTTTTGTTGTTTAAAATAAATCTCAAAAGAGCCTGGTCTACAGAAAATGTTTGTGTGAATGGGGTATAGTTATTTAGTCAAACGTTACAGTACAGCGACACTACCCTCCTTTGCTCATTGGGATGTCCAGTGTCCCTGCAGATGATCTGTGACATCCAAGGATGGAAAAGGATGCAAGGTGTAGCAGA
Source organism: Margarornis squamiger (assembly GCA_035222235.1). Lineage (NCBI taxonomy): Eukaryota > Metazoa > Chordata > Aves > Passeriformes > Furnariidae > Margarornis > Margarornis squamiger. The sequence continues at coordinate 1,075,549 of JAWWTY010000048.1, read as the reverse complement.
AAGCTCAGTGTGTTTTGGGAAGAAGGTGTGTGATGAGGTTTCCAGATCATCAGGAAATTCCCACAGGGAGAAGCCATTGGAAGCCCTTGTTGCTCCTAGGGGCCTTTCCTTCCTGCAGGGGCTCTGCACTCCATTCCTGTCACGTCCAGGTCTGTCTGTTTGAAATGAATTCTGGATTGACCACAGGCCCTGTGGGGAGGTTACTCGAATTTGGCAAGTGTTTTGTTCTTAAGTCTTCCTTTCCATGCTTTCTTGTCCTTATGACCTTGCGATCTTTTGCCTGGCAGTGTGACTGTGCTTCCCTGCGTCCTTGCTCTGTGTTTGGATCCACAGGCATCATTGTTCCCAGCTGTGATGGATGAGGCTTCTTTTGGTTTGTTGGCTCTTTGCACCACCCCAGTGACTGGTTCTTGTAGTTGGGAGCAGAACACGGATCCCTAATGTCAGTAGAGAAGGGAGCAGGGAGCCTGGGGCCCTGCCTGGAAGGGAGGGAGGACCAGTGCTCTGTGGCTGCACAGGGCTGGCCAGGCAGTGTTAGTGTTCTCAGTTTCCTGGCAATGCTCCACTGCTTTGCTGGCCAGTTTGAGTATGTCTTTGTTAAATCTCAAAACCACTAACTGAAAATTAATGGTTTGTAATAGTCATGTTCCCATGATGAACTACTCCTTTAGCAACTCAGGAAAGAGAATACAATTGTACTTCCATTATGTTTTTTTCACTTTTTGTGATATTGTAGTAAGACAGTTAATCATAGAATCCCAGAATGGTTTGGGTTGGAAGGGACCTTAATGCCCATCCAGTTCCACCCCCTACCATGGGTAGGGACACCTTCCACTAGCCCAGGTTGCTCGAAGCCCCATCCAACATGGGCTTGAACACTTACAGGGATGAGGCAGCCACAGCTTCTCTGGGCAGCCTGTGCCAGGGTCTTTCCACCCTCAGAATGAGGAATTCCTTCTCAATATCCCACCTAATCCTGCCTTCTGTCAGTTTAAAACCATTTCGCCTTGTCCTATCACTATCTGCCCATATAAAAAGTCCCTGTCCTTCCTTTTTGTATCTCTTAGCATCTCTCATTATTATTTCTTATTAGACCACAAAACAGGTGGGGAAGAGCCAGGCCATGGGGACACTGTCCCTCTGTTGGACAGGATAGAGAAGCATCAAACTTTCAGCAAAATGCAGGTTTGGATGTTCAGAATCAGACCCCACTACGTGACTCCATCGCACACTTTCAGGGAGAAGGGAAGCGGGCACATAGGAAGCAACTTGTTGGATGTTTGCAAGGGAGGGTTATAAATTTGGGAGGGAAAACAGGGCAGTTATTCCTGTTGGAGTCAGCCAGAAGAAGGCTATAAAAGGCAAGTGGCAACATGTAATAGCAGGGATATTTTCTTGCCCTTCTATAGCCTTAGGCCAGCTCTGGTGATGATAACGCTGCTCCTTCTTCCAGCTGTTGTTATCTGAAAGCAAAAGAGGAGGGATTTTTTGTGTATGTGTAAATACAAGTTGCTGCAAGCTAATGAACTGTAATTTGTGATGTGTTTGCAGCTTTGATTGAGCACTGAATTCAGGTCAGGACAAGGAGCTTTCCCTCTGTTGTGCAGTGGCACTGAAGCATGAGGTACATTGGCCTCCTGCTTCTGTGGAGAGTTGTCCAGCTGCCAGAGCTGTGCCAGTGAGAAAATCAGCATCATTCCTGCCCTGTGTCATGGGCCTTCACTGCAAATTTGATTGGAGCAAGGGCCCTGCTTAGCCCCAGGTGAGGCTGATCCCTTGGGAACCAGCAGTGGCATCAGCTGACCACTGGGTACCCCTAAAGCTGCACTGCACCCTACATTCCCTGTGCAAAGCCCAGAGTGTATCTGACCCTCAGACCTGCTCTTTCATTCTTTTTCACTGTCCCCGCAGGCTCGGTCACACTGGACAAACCAGAGTTTTCAGTCTCGGGGATGGTTTTCCAGTGTGGGGCCTCAGTGTTATCTCCATGTCTGCTTCTTTCATTGACCCTGCGAATTCAGAAATGAGGAGTGTGCTGCCTGAGGCTGTGGGAAGCTGCCTTCCTGACCCAGAATTGCACTGCTCTCTTCTTTTTGTTGGGAAGAGAAATGGCACATCTTGCTTTGATAGTTCATGTAGCTTCGTTTGTGATTTCCGCTGCCTCCTGCCCACTGCTGAAGCAGCAGCCAGACCACTTCTGTCTATTTTCAGGTGGATTGGTCCATCTCAGAATGGATTTGTGGCACTTCCTGTGGCAGCAATGCCTGCAGACCTCCAACAGCACCAATTTGTGTGGTGTTAGATGTCACCCAAAAGTGTTCTTCTTGTGCTCTAAATGCAAACTAAAGGTGAAAGGGTGCAGGTGGGAAGGTATAGACAGCAAGCAGTAGCTTGTTAGTGCTGTAGTTTTAAATCTGAAGTGAGCCCTGGGTTAATTATTGTTTTAACCAGCAACTCTTCACTGGGGCTTTCACTTTTACTGCTTAATGGTGAGTTGAATTTTCGGTTCTTTGCTCCGTGTTTTCTCATGGTAACCCACCCTGTGTCTCAGCACCATGGTTCAGCTCATGTCTTTTTCTGGTTTTATTAGGTTTTTCTATTGTTTGTTACTATTGTACTCTTATTTTTCTAATCCAGAAATAACATGATAGATATCCATTTGTGCCTCTAACAATAACCAGAAGGGAGACATTTTTCAGGGTCTCTTAGACACACACCACCTTTGTTTGGAGCAATGTTTATTTCTGCTACTGCTTTGGCAGCTGGACATAGTCTGTACCAGCTGCTGCAGTTGGAGTGGCTGGCACTGAGCTCCTGGAATGTGGAAAAAGGTGGAGTGGAATGCCTTGATTCCTTTCTCTGAAAAAGGAAATCATCTTCCTCTGGTATTGCTGTTTATCATCAAACAGTTACGACAGTCGTGTGTTCTGCAGCCCTGTTACTTAAAAGGGATGTGCTGCGAGTGGTTGTTCCTTTCCAGTGTACTCAGCTACTCCGCAGCCAATTCTGCTCCCCTCCAAAAGTATGCACCTTCTGACCTGCTGGGCATGCTGAGATTTGGGAGTGCCAGAATTCTGTCCCAAGTGTTGTACAAACCCCAGAGTGGAGCTGGAGCAGGGATTGGGGGATTGCTCCATATAGCATGGGCTGTGCTGGAACCTGTAATTAATGCACAGGAGACATTGATTGTGCAAGGGCCTCATTAGGAAAGCGAAAATGGGATGCAATGCAGCCTCAATGCAAATAAACTCTAAACGGGTTAATCAATAGGAGGAAAAATCCATATAGCAGGCTCTCAGATCCACTGCTTTGGGTGTGCTGGTCTAGCTCCTGCCCTGTGCCTTGCTGGATCTTTATGGGCTCATGAGGAGCAAGCTGCAGCAGAAGTGTGTCCTGCAGATGCAGCCTGGCCAGTGAGGTGCCAGGTTGCTACCTTGTCCCCTTCCAGCGGAGCTGAGCTCAGGCTCCAGTGGTGCTTGGTCACTGCAGCTTGAGGGGCCCCGCAGATTTAAAACCAAAAGCCTGAGCTACAGCCCTTGCCAGGTCTCAACTTTGGGCAGGCAAGAGGGAGAAGGAAACACCAAGAGGGTTCCTTTCTCTCATGCCTCCACCCCCAGGGCCTCGGTGCCTGGCTGCAGGCAGTAACTCCTGTGTCCTGCATGGATCAAACAGATGCTTAACTGAAGTGCTGAGAAGTTGCCCAGACTTCAGATCCCTGAAGCCATAACACTGCAATGTCTTTTCCCTCTGCGATGAAGTTACAGTTCAGTCACTCTCTCAGGTACCATGCAAGGCTGACCTGGTAAGAGGAGGTACCAGCAGCTGGGAGCACTCTTGCATTGCCCCTCTCAATTTACTTATTGTCTCTGCCTGTAAAAATTACGTCTCACAGTCATTAAATAATTCAGGAAATCAGCTGGTATTTGTAAAGGAGGAATAGTGAAGTGTGCAGGCATTGAGCACAGAGGAGGGAGATGAGAGACAGGAGCCTGGAGCTGCTTAAACCCCCTGGGCTGGAGGTTGGGGGCCAGTGATTGCTAGGGGCATGTGTCTTAGCCACATTTATTTCAGAAGAAGTTGATTTTTAAAAACAAAAGCTGCTTTTCCTCCCCAGCTCTGATGACTGTGCTTGCATTCATTAGGGGTAGGGCAGCATAAAGGGAATTTTTGTGATTTTTATAAATTACAGTAAATATAAACGTTAAAATGGATGTCAAGTTTCAAGCTTAAAGGTATTTATAAATAAATAAATACATAAGTAAATAAATAAAAGGAAGTTGTCATTGGTTTATGTTCAAAAATCCCTGATATCTCCCCAGCTGGAGAGCAGCTGGAGGTGTGAGGAGAAGCCCACAGTGTCCAGAAAAGCTTAACCCAGAGGTAGCTGCGGGCTCACAGGAGGCTGCTGAGGTTTGGAAAAGAGGGACATCAAGGATGTTATTATTGAAAAAGCTGGGTTTGGAAAAATCCCATTCCAACAGTGAAGCAGACATGGGTTTGTCCTTGCCATGAAGGTATTGGATGTTGCATGAAACAAGAGCAGTTTCATTTGACTGGGCAGAATTTGGGATTCTTCTTTGCACTGCAGCAAGCAAAGAGGTGGCCATGTCTCCTGGGAAAGGATCTCCAATGGACAGGAATTTCCTTGAGAATCTGATATGTTTCATCCTGTGGCTTTTTTTTTCCTCTTTTTTTCCTCCTCTTTTTCTCTTTATTTTTTTTTTTTAAATGAAATTAACTTTGTTTAAAAAAAGGGATGCAGTGACAGGCCAAGGAGGGGGGTGGCCTTAAGCTGACAGAAGGCACAGTTAGATGGAATATTGGGAAGAAATTCTTGGCTGTGAGGGCAATTAGGCCCTGGCACAGGTTGCCCAGAGAAGCTGAAGCTGTGGCTGCCCCCCCCGTAGAAGTGTCCAACCTGGTTGGACAGGACTGGGAGCAACCTGGGATAGTGGAAGGTGTCCCTGCCCCCAGCAGGGGGTGGGACTGGGTGATCTTTTTGGTCCCTTCCAACCCAAATAGATCTGAGATTCTAAACAGTGAGAGTTCCTGTTAATTGTGTCAGGTGCCCCAAGCCAATTCTGCACGTGGAAGGTCATCAGAGACAGGAGTTATCTGTGGGACTCTGCCCTTACTGTGAAAGTTGCTCATCACTTCACTGGCCTGCTAAGAAGCTCATGACTTAATGTTCCAGGAGCAGTCCTGTTAATGGTGGGAGTTTTTACTGCTTCCCCAAAAATGTTGGGGATATGCTCTCAGATGCAGGGCATGAGATCCTAATACAGGCCTGTCTACACAATCCAGCCTACGTGCTGGGAAACAAGGACAGTGACTTAGCCTACGTGCTGGGAAGCAGAGGCGATGTATCCATAAGCAATGGACATGTAAAAGATGGTAACAAGTGAAATAAGAAGACGGATGAGAAACCAAGAAAGCGTATGGGAAAGGCAGTAGAATTGCTTTATTGCAAGGTTAGCTGAAAGATAGACCGTAGATACATTAAGCGGACAGATTTTAGCCAATAAGCTATAGAAATGTAATAAGCGAGTAACTTTTAACCAATAAGTTGTAGAGAATTGTTATACGTAAACTCTGTAAAACCTTATAAAAACTGTGTAATTAATAAATGAATAGAGAGCATCGACCATACTTCTATGAAGACTGTGTCTTTGACTCTGGGAGTTTTGACTCTGGGAGCTCTGACTCTGGGAGCTCCTTTACCTGCGCCTTCTTTCTACACAAAAATACATTTGCTTGTGTTCTTGGAGTGGGAGCCCACTTGCTCTGCCCTCTTGGTGGGGTTCTGTGAGGAGCATCACTGGCAGGAGCACAGCCTTCATCGTGTGCTTCAAAACAAGCTTTACTGTTAAAATTTGGTTGGACAAGCTGCTCTTGTGCAGAGCAAGAGTTTCAGAGCAGGAGAGGGACCTCTGGGTGGCTCCATCCTCACAGGTTTGGCATCAGATGTTGGAATTTCTGCATCTGTGCTACATGAACAAGTTTGTGTTCCTTATCTATCTGTATGTTTTAAGTACTCAGTGGTAGTGAATACTCATGCCTGACTGGAGACAATCCTACTCCAGTCAGTGCAAGGAATTGTTTATAGCAGGTTTTTTTCCTGGGAGTGCTGCCTCATCACTGAACACTGTGAGATATCCCAAGCTGTACTGGATATCCCAGCTGGAAACTGAGCTTCACACATGCTCAGGCCCTGATTCGTCACAGTCTGAAAGGGACTGGATGCTCCAGCACCCAGTATTGCCTACTGCATGGAGCAACAGAGCAGGCTTTGCACCACGTAGTTCTACAACAACCTGCTTTTCAGGGATGGTTGTTCTCTTCAAACAGAGGTTGACTGTTCCCAGTAACAGGAAGTGAAGTATTCTTTCATAAGGTTTGATAGAAGATTTGATAAGATTTTATATGGCCATATTAATATGTATTCACTCAGTGCTGCCTGATCCTTCTCTGCACAAGTTCTCTTTGCCTTCATGCTGATGTGAGCTGCTCAAACACATACAGTGGCCCACCTGTGTGCCAAGGGGACCCTGATGGAATCCCCTGCTCTGCCCATGGGGATTTCTCTTTCCAGGGAGAGAGGCTGCAGAGCGGAGGAGTGACAGAGCAGGGTACAGTGACACAGGCTCCTGCCACAGGACTGCTTGACCATCTCTCTGAGATCCACAAATCTCACTGAATACCTGGCACCTGGGCAGGAGGCAATGGAGCGGGGATGAGCTGGCAAAACTTGCAGCAGCTGGCAAGAGGAGTCAGGCAGAAGTGCTGGGTGGCCTCTTGAGCTCAATTCTTCCATTTGTGCGAAGCACAGCCTTTTGTCTGGGGGTATTTTTGTTTTGTTTTTCAAACAGCCACTTCAGGATTTAAAAAGCATCACTTGAGAATCTGCTGAGTTTCACAGACTTCTGAGAGACCTTCCATGTGCAGTCAGTGCAGCAGGGACTGGTTAAACATGTCACCCAGCTGTGCTGGGTGGTCATTCAGGGCCTCTAATGGCTTTATTTCATTAGGACGAGCTCACTGGAAAGGACTATGCATGTTCATTGATGCTGAAACTTCACACTGCCCAAGTGTGTTCATTTAATGGATTTATTTTCTTAACAAGACCAGTAACCAGTGTGAACTAATGTTCCTTCTGGGGCTCTCACTCATTTCATTCCTCAGCAGAATCGGGTAGGTCAAGAGCTCTCCTGCATTAGCAAAAAGATCTTCCACCTTCCTTATTATCCGCTGTTCTCTGCAAAGATTCTTTTAATCCCCCAAAAAACATTACCTTTAATTTACATTTTTGCTCCCTCTTCCTTTGCTTCTTCAGTGACAAAACGTTTATTGCTGCTTCAAAAGACCAGACAACAACTCTGATTGTGCCAGGGGTCCTAATCCAACTCTAATGGGAATTAAGTCCATCAGTATTCCCATGCTTCAGGACTGAAAGCAGACAGCAGGTTTTTTCCATGTTTGTCTCAGGTGCCCACTCCATAAAAGCATCTTTTGCTGGCTTTACTAGTGTCCCCAGGAAGGTCCCTCAGAGCTGACTGGCATGTCTGTGCAGCCTTAGGTGGGTGGATGCTCACAAAGGTGAGCTACCAGTGTGTGCATCATGCAACTGAAGGTACTCAGCAGTTGAGTGGGTTTGGGGTCTGCTTCTTTCCCTGGTTCCTCCTAGTGCGCCTCAGAACCTTCTCTCTCCCTCTTGTCACACGGTTGATGATTGTGGGACTCAAGGCTGTGTGGTTTCTGCTCTAGCAGGGCAGAAGGGGATATGCTGGAGAGAGGCACCCCTAGGAAGGGGCTCTGGGTCTGCAGCCAGCCCTGCGTCCTCCACCAATGTGCTGAGTGGGCACTGTTGTAAAGCAGGTGTAAAGTGCTCCATGGAGGAAGGAGCAAGCGTGGCTGAGGCTGGATGTTCTGAGGATGTCTCAGAAATCAGAGCACTGTTGCAAGGCAATGAAGTGGGTTTGTTTGGTGTGTGAGCAGGGGTTGCTGCATCCAGCCTGGCTGCTGGGACAGGACCCACACAGCCCTGACTGTGGTGCTCATGGCAAAGGTTTGTGGCCACAAAGTGAAGCCAGCAGGAGCTACGCTTGTCCTGCAGATAGTGGAGGTGAGGGAAGCACCAAGGAACAGGATCTTCTGTTCAACTGCTACATGATGACTGCTGTTCACCCATACCATGTGTCTGTGCCTGTGTTTCAAAGCTGTTTCTCTTCCTCCCCACCTGACTGATTTTCCCCTATGCTGCTTATCCTGGCCTTTCCTGCTTCTACTGTGAATCAGTGGGGAAATGCAGTAGCCAAGAGCTCTGCATGACTTTCCTGCCTCCCTGACCTGGTTGCTTCCTGAAGGGAATGAGAATGAGTAGGTGGGTAAGTGCCCAAGGTGCCAGCCCTCAACCACTGGCCCCTGTTTGGTGTGGAGGCTGCACAGTCCTAGAACATGTGATATGACAGAAACCTGTCCTGTGTGATGGGATGTGTGTGTATAAGCGAAGTTCCAGAGTGATGTGGCTGGTCCTACACTGACACAGCACCAGCGGAACAGATTTTTGCTCCAGAGAACCGGTGGAGTCAGAGCCAGGGATGGAGATTGTGCCTGGGATGAGGGATGAGGGCACTGATAAGGTCTAACTCATCAGAGGTGTGAAGAAGGTGTAGAGATGCTGAGGTGTGTGGGGCTGAGGACTGGAGGGGCCATGGCCTCAGCTGAGAAGGTGTTGGAAGTATTCCACTCCGTCCCAGCTTTGGAGCCCTGTGTGGCACCAGCACCCAAGAAAATAACCCAGTGGGATCTCCAGGAGAGTACTATGCTGGTTGAACCTGCACAGATCTAGAGAGAAGAGCAGTGGTTTGCTCTGAAGGTTTTCCCCTATGTCTTTGGGAGATGGATCAGTAGAGGGTTTTAGAAGAGGGAATGTGAATGCGTGCTTGGATTTAGCAGGAAGACACAAGGAATACAGTTTTTGGAGATGTTTTTTTAGTGTGGAGTGCTGTGGGTAGGATGGGTATCTGACCATGTGATTTGGAGTAAGCAAGGTTGTGTCTGGTATGAGGAAGGATAGCAAAATCTGGCTGAACTGATGGTTGGGGAGGAAGATGATCTATGCCTCCACCTCCACAGCTCTTCTTCCCTGTGACGTGCTGGGATAGGGCTCCAGGCAGTGAAGAGCTCAATCCTGGGGCTGCAAATGGCCAGAAGCCAGGGAAAGAGCTCTGTAGCTCACAGCAGGGACAGACCCATGTGGGTGCCCGTGGGTGGTCCCAGTCCTACAGTGAGGGAAATGTCCTGGTGGAAAGATGACTTGGAGTGGCAGGATTTCCCTCAAAGCACAGCAGGGTGAGGGGACTGTGAGGCATAGCTGCAGAGACATCTCTCTTCCAGCCCTTGCTGCTGGATGTGCTCCTGACCTGGAGGGTAACATGTAAGGAGCGACCTACCCAAGAGGTACCTCGATATCAGCCTGAACTCCACAGTATGCTGTGGGAGAGATGGATGGAAAGCAGGAACAGCCCATCTGTCCTGCAGGCTGCTGGCTGTGCTGGGGGGACACCTCCTGGCAGCACACAGGGAATGGGAATCAGTGCATCCCCAAGCCCTTCTGAGGCTGTGTCACCCTTTTGGTGGGCAGTGGAATCACTGCGCACTGCTCTGCTTGTCAGTCCACATGCAGCTGCCATGTGCTATGATGACTTCAGGAAATAATCCTTCTCCCTGTGTCTTTCCAAGCAAGGTGAGCTCATGTAGGGAACAACAAGGAGGAACTTTTCCTTGAGGTCACCTTTCCAGGTGTGGTTCTGCTTTCCTTCTGATCCTGTCTGGACAACATCTTTGATTTTCTGTCCTCTTGTACCAGTGCCTGAGAGCTGCTCATGGAGGAGCCCTGCATTCTCTTGTGGTGCTGATGGAAGCCTAATGTTTGAGTGTGGTGTGAGCTGGGTGCTGTCCTCAGTCCTGTCCCCTTCCCTAAGGAGACAGCGCTGCTTGTAACCAGCACTACTTCTGACAGCCCTGCAGCAAGTGCCCTCACAGCACTTTCATTTTTTAACCTGTCCCTGAGCCCTGGTCCCAGGCAGTGCAGGATCCAACACTGGCAGAGCACGATCCAGCAGTGGTAGAGCAGGATCCAACACTCGCAGAGCAGGAGGAGGCGGTGGCCATCCCTGCAGGAGTAGGACTGGGGTCCTGCAGGGTCAGGTGAGGGCTGCTTCCCTTCACAGGCCATGAGCTAACCCGGGTGTGGAGAGCCCTGTTCTGTGGGTGGAGTTCACAGGTGTCCCTGGGAAGTGTTGTGGAGTGTCCCAAGCACTAAAAGCTCTGTTTCTCTGGAGCTGGCAGTGAGTTATGCTTGCATTTCACTGGGGAAACTGGGTGGCATGATCTCAGCTGGCACAACAAGAGTGTGATAGAGGCAGGAGCAGGTCGAAGGCTTCTTCAAACGTGCTCCCAGCTTCTCCTGCTTCTCCCCCACCAGTGCCCCAGCCAAGCTGCATCTGGCTGTGGGGCAACATCAGTACCAGCTTGTCTGCCCCACCGCTGCATGTCTGGCTCAGGACATTGCGGGTGCAGGTGGCTTGTGGCTCAGGATTGAGGCTGGTGGTGGAGCCCTCAGTCCTTGGTGTCATATCGGTCCTGGGAGAAGTTCCTGGCTCAGGCTGGGTGCCTGCCTGGCACAGTGGGAGGAACAGTGAGTGTCCTCTACCCACATGTAGCAGCCCGAGGTGCGGAGGAGTTGAGGAGCAAGTATTTGCTGTCCTCCATAAGAAGAAATAAATAAAAAGGACTTTGCAATGGAGTGTTATCTCCTGGGGAAGAAATTGCGGCTCTGCTCCACCCACATCATGCATGAGTGGTCTTTGTGCACTGACTCATTTCTCTTTCCCGGAGACTGTGGGCAGGGCTGTCACCAGATGCTGGGGGTGGGGGAGTCTCTGCTGTCCTGTCCACCATGGGCAGGACCAGGGCTGTCTACCCCCTTGTCCTTGTGCTGAGGCTGCTGGGACAGCTGATGGGACCTGCAAGGGACCTCAGGATTTCAACTCTGGGTGACTGTGGTTCTCCAGGAGCTCTCGTGGCTACACCTGGTCAGGTAACTCACCTGGCCCTGCCAAGGCTTCCCCTTCCATCAGTGCTGTCAGCCTGTTTGCCTCCTCCTCAGCCAACATGTACTATGATCCCAGGGGACCCAGTGTGTGTCAGTGTCCCTGCACCTCTCTACAGTGAGAGGTGGGATTGTGGGGGCTGACAAGGTGATATTTGTGGATGGTGGGAGTGTGCCTTTGTCTCAGGTACAACAGGAACTGCTGAATAGCCTCTTTGAAAAACCAGAGATGTGAAGGAGAGGTGGGACCTGGGAGAGCTTCCATCAAGCTGCTGGGAAGCACCTGATGACCTTGAAGCATCCTTCCACCAGCACCCAGTTTGCTTGTGAAGTGGCTTGTCACAGGGTGTTGTAAAGACCAGAACTATGAAAGAGAAATGGGCAGATATATGCAACCTCTGGCAGAGGAAACCCCCAGTATGTGGCTGGCCAAGGGAATGCAACATCTGCCTTGTTCTCATGCTGTGGGCCCTGATGGGGAGAGATCTGTGGGTTTGGAGGTGGCAGCAGAGAGTCCTTGTCCCTCCCTGCTTCGTGTGCTCAGGGCATCTGGAGGAACAGGAGGACTCTTCTGAAAGTTAGCTTGTCCACTAGGGACTGAGCAGATTCTTCTGGATGCCTCTGTCCCACACGAGTGTCCCACACAAAGCATATTCTGCTTCTCATTCATGTCAATATCCTTAACAGACACCTGCATGGAGCATCTGCACCCATGATGCTGAGGCTGGAGAGTGTCTCTTGGCTAAAGATCTTGTGCTCTAAGTGTGGCACTTGGCACCTCCCTAAGGATTTAGGATGAGTAGTAGACAGGCTGTGGCTCCTGTCATGGTCTCTCCTCACTCAACACTGACACTGTGAAGTTCCTCAGCCGTGAACTCCTTTCTGTCTGTGCCTCCATCCTTGTCACAGATCAGGCAACGAGGGAGCTCCAGGGCTGTAATGTGGCACCCTGACCAATTGGCGGGGTGGGCAGCATAGCCACATGTGGTCAGGGGGGCGGTGGGGTGCTCTAGTCATGCTTTCCTCTCTGTGTAGAGTGTCTTGGTTCTGGTAGCCTCAAGTTGTACCAGAGAATATTTAGATCATATATTAGAGAAAATTTCTTCACAGAAAGGGTCAGGCATTGAACAGGCTGCTCAGGGCAGTGGTGGAGGCATCACCCCTGAAAGTGTTCAAAAAAAGGTGTGGATGTGGCACTTGTGGACATGGATTAATGGTGGCATTGGCACTGCTGAGTTAATGGTTGGGCTCAGTCTTAGAGGCCTTTTCCAACCTAAATGGTTCTATGGTTCTTCACACATGCCCTTGGAGACACAATCACAGCAATGACAGGAAGGAGAAGGAGCAGAGCTCCCTTTGCAGCTCCTGATGCTCAGCAGCACAGCCCTGATATCTCACATGAGGCTGTACTGTGGGGTGTGGAACATGGAGCATAGGAGCAGCATCCAGAGCTCTGCCCACAGGAAATCTGTGTGTGTAGCTTGAGAGTGGGGGCTTGAGGTGGCCATCCAGACCCAGTCCATGGTGCTGTGCAGGGTGCTGGGAGCATGTAGAAGATGACAGATAGGAAAGTTGCTTTGCTCATGGCAACACGATTTTTCTGGCTCCTACTGAATGGAGTGCTGGTTTGCATGAAGCCGCCTCCTGATGAGGACACAGTGTACCAGAAAATCAGGCACATGGTTTGGTAATGATATGATGGATGATGTGATTTGGGCTCATATGAGCAGTAACAAGAGACAGGAACAGAATTCAAGGAGCCAAGCATCTTGTGAGAAAAAAATAAAGACAGATATGGTAAGGAGATAGGGAACACCAAATTTAGGCTGCAGTAGGACTGTTTCCTCTAGGTCAGAGCTATGGATCAGTTCATCCTGGGCAGACAATGGGTGGGCAAAAGGTGGCCCTTTCCTTTACTGTCTGTCTGATCTACCTTGCTCTTTTCAAAGCTCACCTGGAGTAGTGTGTCCAGCTCTGGGGCTCCCAACACAGGCTGCCCAGAGAAGCTGTGGCTGCTCTATCCCTGGAAGTGTTCAAGGCCAGGTTGGACAGGGCTTGAAGCAACCTTGCCTCATGGAAGGTGTCCCTGTCTATGGTAGGGGGGTGAAGCAAGATGGGCTTTGAGGTCCCTTCCAATCCAAACCATTCTGAGATTCTGTGGTTCTGTGGTGGAGGGACCCTCCCTTTGGCTTCTCTGTCACACCTATAGGGAGGTGATGGTGCTGTTTGTCCCTCCTGTCAGACTCTGCTGTCCATTGGCAGGAGGGGTCGGCTCCACAGGCCAGGTTGTTTTCATATTTGCTTTGAGTTTTGTTTTCTTAGTACAATAAAGAGTTCAGACAAATAGCCCTGGCTCTGTGAGCAGGCTGCTGGTCCCACTGGTCCTCCTGGTCAGTGGGGTCTGGCTGACCACAAGGAGCATCGCTGGGGGATGCTTCATGCAAATACACAGTGTGCATAATTTACCCAGACATTAATATTAAAGACCAACCTAGCCTAACCCCTTGTAAAATGGATCAGCAACACAACTGCTCCTGTGGCTGCCTGGAGGGCTCATTTCCTCACTGGCTTGGCTGGGGTCCTCAGCTCCTGTCTTGGCACCAGGTGAGGGGATGGAAGGCAGCTCTGGACAGCCCTTTGCTGCTTCCCAGGATCCCGCAGGAGCTTGTCTACACCTCTGCACTGCAACACAGCCTCAGGACTTCTTGCTTCACCTTTTCTTCCAGCCACACAGTAGATTTCCACAGAAGTGGCTTTGTAGCTAAATTTATTTTGGTTCTTTTTTTCTCTTTCTTGGGCCCAGCTGATCCAGATGTCTCTTTTCCACCCTGGTGCTGTAAGTTGCCATCCAGTCACTGTTCAGATTGGCCCAGCTGGCATAGCATGGTGTACATGTCAGTGTTCTGGCACTAAGAGTAGGTTGGGGTCTCCTGAAAAGAACCTCCATTCCCATGTTCGGCTCCATTCTTACCTTCATGGATTGCTGCCCTGACTCTATCCCAAAAGAGCTGATCCCATGGAAATGGAGCCCAAGTCTGACACCAGAGCCAGTGGCTGTGTCACCAAGGACACAACACCCTTTTGGAAATTATCATAGAATCCTGGAATGATTAAGGTTCAAAAAGACCTCTAAGATCAACAAGTCAAACCATTTCCCCAGCTCTGCCATGTTCACCACTAAACGATGTCCACAAGTGATACATCCACATGTTTTTGAACACCTACAGGGATGGTGACTCCACCACTGCACTCTAGGCAGCCTGTTCCAATGTCTGACCACCCTTTCTTTGAAGAAATTTTCTCTAATATCCAATCTAAAGCTCCCATGGCACAACTTGAGGCAGTTTCCTCTTGTTCTGTTACTCGTTACCTGGAAGAGGAATGCACCCTCCTTTTTTGCTTCAAATTGTGACCACTTCTGGAGGCAAAAATATCTGAGAACTTTGCTGAGGGCATCTCCATGGAGCCTGGTCCTTTGAACAGCTACAGCCTCATGGGCTGACCACCCTACCTGTGCCTGTTGAGAAGCACCCCAGTGTTTTGGAAACATTCCCCCAGTTCTGGCTCTTTCATCCCCAGTGATGTGGTGTCTCAGCAACCTGGGAGGAAATGTCACAAGTAGTGGCAGCATCAAAGTTTAGGAGAGGTTGGAAGTGTGGAAGAAGTGGATGGGAGGAAGGGACAGAGGGAAGCACCAGCTGCTTTCCAGTTTGCCCTCACTCCAATGCCATTTCCAACACACCAATCTTTACATACCTGCACATCGGGCAGGAAGGCATGAAGAGGGCCCTGCAGTGCCTAGGGCTGGGCTTTAGCAGGGTCCTGTGTGCAAAGCAATGTTTTGCCTCTGGATTAAAGGTGCAGCAGTTGTATCCCTTTGGCACCACTTCTCTGACCTTCCCTGTCCTTGCCTCTGCAGTCACCTTGGCCTTTTTTCTAGGAAGTCTTGAATTGTTTAAACCCGTGTAAGCCTTCTAGTTTGGGGGCTGGAAAGCAAGACCTACTTTCTTCTGTAATGGCTGCACTTGAGCAATTTTTCCTCCCAGCAAATGGGAGACTGAGTGGAGACCATCAACCCCTAATGCAGCTTTCCTTTCTTCTGCTAATGCTCAGTTCCTAGCGCATTAGCTCTGGCTCAGGCCAACCAAGTGGTGCACTGTCATTAAAGCTCTGAAGCAGCAAAATGCTTAAGAATATCTGTGAGGTGCTTTCCAGAGCCTAGAGTGAAAGTTCACAGCTGCAGTGCAAGGCTGAGCCCCACCAGATGCTTAGAGGAACTTTCCTTCCCCAGCTCTCTGTTAGCAAATGGGAAGGCCAGGAAACCTCTCTCAGCCCTGCACAGCCAGGGCCAAAGTCCAGCCTCTGCCTTGGGGATCGTGTTGTTCACTGGGACAGGACACATCCCCAAAGAATCTTTGGGTATTGAGTTGGGAGGTGTCTGTGTGTTCCAGACAGGTTTGTGTTTCCCTAGCAAAGCTGACCACGCACTTGGGTTTCTCTATTTATGTCCTGAAGTTTTGAACCAGGGTGGGGAACATATTTAGAGTGGGCAACTTGGTTCCCTTACAGAGAATTCTTATCTTTCATTGAGAAATTAAGGACTGTCATGTTCAGGGTATTTGTGGGATCTGCTCAGGTCCTGGTTCACATTCCTGGTGGGATTTGGAACTCCCTGGGTGTCTCAAGACACAGTACAAGGCTGGCATAGGACTGGAGGGGCTGTGGCTGTTTTCACGGGAGCTAGAGGTGCTGCTTCGATCCCTGGTGTGATACTGGAAGTGACTCAGCAACCACAGCTCAGAGCTGTAGATCCACGCTCAAACCCTCCTGCATAGCTCTGCTGCCCTCCCTGCACTCCACAGCTCCTGTTCCCGACACATCCCTTGCTGTGGCAGGGCAGGACGGGGAGCAGGGGATGGGCAGCAGGACCCTGAGCACCTGCTGTGCCAGAGAGGGAAGAGAGGCTGTGGAGTGCGGAGGCATTGGCTGTGCCTTGTTCCGCATTGCATTGCTCATCCCTTTTCCTCCCTGCTGCTGCCCTCATTTAGCTGTTTTTGTAGATCAAAAGTGGCCTTTAAAATATAGGACAAGGTCACCCTTCTCTCCCCATGCAGCTGGCACAGCCCGTGCATGGTGCCTGGTGTCAGCAGCTCTGCAGAGGCAGTGCCTGCAGATGCCCACCGAGACACAATGCCGTGGGTGTCTCTGGGTGGGCCCTGCAGTGGCAAGGGGACAAGGTCATGGAATCACAGAATCACAGGCTGATTTGGGTTGGGAGGGACCTCAAAGACCATCTTGCTCCACCTCCTGCCACAGGCAGGGACACCTTCCACTATCCCAGGTTGCTCCAAGCCCTGTCCAGACGGGCCTTGAACACTGCCAGGGATGGGGCAGTCACAGCTTCTCTGGACAATCTGTGACAGGGCCTCATGTCCTTCACAGAGAGGAATTTCTTCCTAATACCTGATCTAAATCTTTGCTCTTTTAGTTTAAAGCCATTCTTCCTTTGTCCTATCACTATCTGCCCATGTAAGAAGTTGCTTTCCTTCTTTTTTGTAAGACCACTTTAGGCACTAGAAGGGGCTCTAAGAGATACCCTCTCCTGCCAAGGTGTTCTCCAGGGCTGTGGCACTCAGGTGGGTGGGCTTGTAGTCACTCCTGGCCCAGGATGAGCTGCTGTGGAGGGAAGTTTGTTTTCCCATGAGCAGCAAATATACCTCCTGCTCAGCACTGGACTTGCCACTGAGCACTGCCAGGACTGCTGTCAGCTTTATTCTTCATGGTGTAAGCTGACGAAGAGACCAACACACCAGCAGCCCAGCAAGGGTTTGTCGAGTTTATGCAGTGTCGGGTGGCCATGCTCAAATGTCCTGACCAGGTGCCAGAGTGGGACATAAGGAGGCTGACTGGAAGGGGTCATCTGGGTCAGGGTGGCCTGAATCCATTTTATTATACCTTTCTGCCCCTTTCAGTGCCACAAAAGACTATGGTCTGAGCACCTAAACCCTCCATGGTCTGACTGTCCTGCCTGATCAAGCCAAGTGTGCAAATGAACTTCTTTAGGAAGCCTGGAAGTCCTCTGCTCTCCTTCCAAGCATAAAGATATTGAATATAAAAGGCTTGCTATTTCAAGGGGAATAAGGGATCTAGGGCAAAGCCTCACAGGAGCAAATGCTGAGCAGCAGGAGCTGTTCTTGATGAAAAGTTTCCTCATGCCTGTCCTTGATGGCTTTCCAGGTGGATGCCAGCATTCCCATAGTGCTTTTAGCTAATGAACAAAGATAATCCTGATGTCCTGGCCAGCACGGTGTTTGTACAGTGCCCAGGGCTGTTCAAGCTGCTGCTGACTGTTCTGTTCCTTTGGCTGCTGTGTGCTGCCAGGGTCTGCTCTCTGGCTGGAGCTCCTGGTGCCCCCAGGAGAGGACAAGCTGCTGCCCGAGGCCTGCGGACCATCCTGTTCTCAGGGATGCCTCAGCATGCAGGTGGGACTGAGCCAGAGGTGAAGGGACAGGAGGCCAAAGGCAGCAGCGCTCCACCGAGGGGCTGGCAAGGAGCCTTCTACCTGCAGCCCTTCCATCGCAATCTCTTGGCAAAGTACTGCTGTTGCTGAAGAGAGGAGGAGGAGGCAGGTGGTCAGCTCAAAATAACCAGATGATGCTGTGCCTCTGAATGTAGGACAGGGTGGACCTGTGGCTCCCACTTTTCTTTGGCAGTTTCTGAAGGCCTCCTTTCAGATCTCTGAACAGAAGTGCAAGACCTGGGCTGATGCTTTGGTTCCTGCCCAAGAGAGGATCTGGAGGACCACAAATGCCACATCGATCTGCAGCCCTTTCAGCAAGTGCCACACTGGTGCGGCCCCAAGGGTGCACTTGGCCCCTGGCAGCCAAGGAGCAGTTCCTGTCACAGCAGCACAACAGATGATGGCTTTTCTCTCTGGTCTGAGATTATTTCCACTTTGATTTCTGAGGGATGGAGCTGCCGGTGCAGCAGATTCTGGTGCAGTGCCCACTCATCCCAGAGCTTGGGGAGAAGGGAAATGTGGATGCCAGCAGCCTGTGTGTGCTGATGGCACTGCACACCTGCACATGCCAGTCAGCTGTGCTGTAACAGAAGCACTGGCTCTACACACCCACTGTAGATGTCCCTGTCATAGACCTGTGCCTTCGAGTGGAACCAGCTGAAGCCTTGGTTGATTGTTCTGCAGCAGGGACCTCGTCCTCTGCCTCCAGCTGAAACTGGGAGATAATCCAAATCTATCTGGGAGGTGATGGCACAGTCCTGGGGTAACTGCCCTTGACTAAGATGTGTCTATCTGCTCCTTTGCCTTGTGCTGTTCTCAGGTCCTGCAGCCCAGAGGCATTCACTATTGACATCTTTCAAATCCAAGAACTTTGGATCCAAGATCTATAACTCCTTTGGGATATTGTTTGCATCATTCCACCTTTCCTCTAAGGAGGTAAGCCCACAGAAAAATGTGCCATGGATAACTGCTGTTTGGTCCCTTGACAGTGCACAAACTGGCTCCTGTTCATTTGCATCCTGATGGGTGAAGCACCAGCCTTGTCTCCCAGCTTGGGCTGTGATTCCATCTGTGGAAGGGAAATGATTGCCTTGACCCTTCCCCACCCGCCTACTGTCTGTCTTGATCAATGTGAATTTGAAAATTCCAAGCTTGCTGTCATATCTGAGCCCTGGGTGGTGTTTGTTATCCCAGTGACTTCCAATCTCCTGAACAGACAAGGTCTGAGATCCTATTTGGCTCCGAGATCTCAGACTGGTGGCTCTCAAATCTCAAATGTGAGCTGCCCAGGAAGGTTCCTCCCCACCAAACTAGGAGTCTGCCATGCATTAGTCAAAAACACAGTCCTGCCCTTCAGACTGATGTTTTGGAGCAGTGTCCAGAAGCATTCTGGATATGCTGGGAGCAACTGTTGAGTGCTTACAGAATGTTACACACGGATAGTCTGGTGTTTGACCCAGAGCTGGTGTAGATCGGTTGTTACAGGTCCAGGCTGGAGACCCACTGTCGCTGTGCTGGAGGCTCTTCAGGCAGCCCCAGGGTACTGAACTCACCTGTACTGCAGGTACAGCTATGTGAGAACTGACATGCACACAGGTACCCCAGATACCAAGCCACAGCTAAGGTATTAAGGGAAAGTTTATTTCTTAAAGTTGAAAACACTAAAATACAGTTCTAATTCACACCAGCCAAAACAGCACAGAGAGCCTGTTCTCTGGGTGCCTTTTATGTCAACACCTTTCACATGTGCACGACATCAAAGTGCCATTCTCCCCTCCACTTTATTGTCTCCCTGTCCTCAGCAGCAATCTCAAACATGTCTGTGTAAACTTTATCTTTTCTTGTAATAGGGAGTCAGCTTCCCCAAAGGGCAAGGGAGAGAGACACACACAAAGCTATCCATGGGAAAGAATCTTCTCCCACAGTGAGTTTCTCCTGGCAGCAAAGTTTCCTTGAGTGAAAACCTGTTTTTATCCTCCTCAAGCAACTCTTCTGCAAACTTTGGTCCTCACAAGCTGTTTGATCTCTCAGGTGAGCACTGACAGAGCCTGTTACAGGATCATGCTGGGTTGTGTCCTGTACAGTTCTGTTTGCTTTACCCACATCGTCTCGTATCATCCACCTGCAGACACCTTCTGAATAGCAGGAAGAGTATTCTGCTGGATCTCTAACCCAGACTATCTGGGATCAGCACAAAACCCAATAGTATTGGGGTTTGAAACCTAGAACACATATTTTGACCATGCTGACTCATTTACACAAAATATCCACAACTACAGGATGTTTACTCTGCTGTCTCATTACCATAGTTGCCACATGGCTCACAAGAGCTTGTTCGTCATGCTGACAAGTGGAGTGAAAAAGTGGGGATGAGCACTCTCTCCACCAGGAGTCTGTGAAGGAACTCTGCTGTGAAGTTCAGGAACTGTCAGCCTTTATTAAGCAACATTAAACTCATCCCCACAGACTGACAACATGAAAATTCCATGTGGCTTTTAAGTAAGGCTTGGGCAGAGCTTCTTTAAGATCTACATTTCGAGAAAAATGAGGAAGAAATGTATGCCAAGCCAGCCAACCAGGAAGGAGTTCACTGAAACTGTAGCAGGATGAGTTCAGGATGGGAGGTGACCTGTAGTGCAACTCTGATGACTATCAAAACCACTTTATTTCTTGAGCATGCACCTGATTTTGGGGTAGAAATTATAAAAAGTAGCTGCTTGTTAGAGAAAATCTGCTAAAGCAAGTCCAGAGGCCACAGAGATGCTCCAAAGGCTGGAGCCCCTCTACTCTGGAGCCAGGCTGGGAGGGCTGGGGATGTTCAGCCTGGAGAAGAGAAGGCTCCAGGGAGACCTGAGAGCCCCTTCCAGTGCCCAAAGGGGCTCCAAGAAAGTTGGAGAGGGACTTTGGGCAAGATCTTGGAGTAACAGAATGGGGGGAATGGCTTCCCACTACCAGAGGGCAGGGTGAGATGGGATATTGGGAAGAAATTTTTCGTTGTGAGGGTGGGCAGGCCCTGGCACACGTTGCCCAGAGAAACTGTGGATGCCCCATCCTTAGAAGTGTCCAAGGCCAGGTAGGATGGGGTTTGCAGCAACCTGGGCTAGTGGAACCTGTCCCTGCCCGTGGCAGGAGGTGGAGCTGGATGGTCTTTAAGGTCCCTTCCAATCCAAACCATTTCATATTTCAATGATTCTGTGATCTTAGAAGCTCTGATGCAAGATGACCCTTTTATTCTGTATCTGTGAGGGTGGGAATGAATGTAAAGAGTCTAAAGGATGTTTACTGTCCAGGTCCCACTATTGCTCACAGCAACAGCTGGAAACAGGGACAAGCCCATGGCAGATGTTGGCTGCAGCCTACTGGAATTCAGTTCCTGTGGGCAACATTGAAGGAACCAGTCCCTCTGCATTGTGTGTCAATGGCCATCAATTCAGTGAAAGGGGAAACACCAAAACTTGCAGCAGAACAGAGCTGCTGTCATACAGGCCAGCCATGGGCTGTATTCTGGCTTCTGTAAGAGGTTAAGAGCTGAGAGAGATTTGTTCCGACTCCTCTCTTGGTTTTGCAGCTTTCACTGGCTCTGCCAGCCCTGAAGTCTCTCTTGGAGAAAGAGCCAAAAGCTACCATTCCTCAAAACCATTAGCATTGTGCAAAATACCTGAACACGGGGATGTCCTCATGATTCCTTGGGTTGGAGGGATTTACATCCAGACAGCCTGGCCCATAGTCAGGGCTGCAGGCACCAGATAGGGAACCAGGACCAATATGGCACAGGTTGGAATCTGGTGAACTCAACCCAGTGGAGTCGCAGAGGAGCTGGATGGGCTTAACTCCAGCCTGGAAGGAGAGCAGACGGGCAGAGGTAGGGAAACCTGGAACAGGTTGTGTCCAGGACCACCTTGGTCCTGGCAGCTTCAGTGAAGGCAGTTCTGCAGCTGCTCCATCCTGATACCACCTCCTGCGTTACAGTGCCTCCTAGTTCTGGGAGAACATGCTTGTTTGGCATTCCCCATGGCCAAGCTTGTCCTGAGCGTGCCTGCATGTCCCTGTAGGACAATTCCCCCACACCATGTGCTCCATGCTCCATGGCCTCATTTCCTGTCAGAGCTGTGATATGCTGGGCTCTCTCCCAGGATTTGGTGGGGGGCAGGGAGAGGGGCAGGGGCATCCAGAAAAGGGAAGCTGTCTGGCCCCCTGTGGCCTGTGGCAAATGGCCAAACTGGTTGGTAGCCTCAGGCAGGGTGTCTATTTTTAGTCCTCCTCCAGACTCTACCAAGGAAGAGGGAGCACACCTGGAACAGTGTCCATGCTGCCACACATCCTCACTGAACTCCAGGGCTTCGGGAAGTTCCCAGAGTGAGAGCCAACTCAAGTGTGAGTTTTGCCAAGTGACAGACCTGGAGGTTGAGCTGCCACCCATCAATAATTAATGTAGTACTTATTTTAATGAGCAAAAGCTCAGCACCTGTGTGTCATTGAAGCTCTGCAGGTGACCAGGGGCTCCTCAGGCCAAGGAGTGAGAAACAGGGAGCAGAATGCCTGGATTTTCCTGCTCCCAAGATGACACTGGGTGATGTTCCTTTGTAACAGTGAGGGGTCATACAGAGGATCCTCCCTCCAGACTGCCTCCCCTGCCATGGAGGGACAGCAGAACTGCTCTGTGGTCCAGCTCCTCAGATGCCATGGGAAGGTCATTCCATGCTGCAGGGCACTGGTGCTGCTGAAAGGCAGCCCGTGGTGATTTCTGCAAGCACATTTGTTCTCTGGATCCTGAGAACTGCCCCTTACCCACAGCCCATCTAAGGCACTTACACCAGTTTGAGTCTCCCACTTCTTTGAGTTCCTCCCCCCTAGGAGCTATGGGCCAGAATCCCAGGATGTGAAACAAATGCTCATGTGGGGGAACTGAGAGACATTTAACATTTAGGTACACAAACTCTGCTCTTTAGGGCAGAGGAAACCAGGGGTGACACTCTCTGAGCACAGTGGGATTTTCAAGGAACCTAGAGAAATGGGAAAGAGCCTAGGAAGCAGAAGGAGGGTCTCTTGCAGCTGGGCCTTCCTTTCACTCCCTCTGGTTCCTGTCTCTCTCCTTCCTGTGGAAAGCTCCTTGAAAAGCAAAATCACTATTATTTTGTTTTTCCAACCTGAGCTTTAAATAAAAAATAGCTAAATAAATATTCCTGATGCAGCAGAAAAGGCAGCACATGACCGTAGGTTTTGCATAGAGCTGGGATGGGGATGCGTGAAGGGCGGGAAGCCATCCTGGATCCTTCCAGGATGTTGGTGTGCAGGACTCATGTCTAACCAGCCCAGACTGCAACTTTGCCACCCAAACTGGGCATGTAAACGCAGACAGCATGCTGAGGGCACCAGCCTGTGAGCACAAAGCTGGGTCCTGGCAAGTTCAGAAACCTGGTCAGGACTGTTGCTGCTAGAAAGGGGAACAGGGCTGGGATGTTGCTTTGTATAAAACCACCAGATGGTTGCTGAAGCTCATGGGCTGGGCTGGGATGCTGGTGGGATGTGGGTCTGCACTCCCACCAGACCATGCTCTGTCCCTGGTCCTCAGGGGCAAACCCGGCCTAAGGCAGGCTTGTTTGCCTGACTGGCTGCAGTCCTGGGAGGGCAAATTGCTGTTTATTCCAGGACATTGCTGCAAACAGTCGTTTGCCTGACCAAGACCTTGTTCTGCCTTGTCTGACCCACCCTGCAGTCATCCGTCAGCAAAGCAGTCCCTCTCTGGCTGGCACTGGTGTGATGTGCAGAGCTCTCTCAGGTGGTGGGTGGAGCTACCCTGGGGTACCCTGGGGTGGGGCACAGGAACTATGACTGAATCAGGGGCTGGCAATGGTTCAATGGTGAGAGGGAACCAGGGATGTTCCAAGCAGGGCACCCCCAAGGAGGGCTGAGGGCTGCAATCCCCCAGCTCTGCACCCCTTTCTGTGAGCACCAGGTTCTTTCCTGCCCATGTTGGGGTGGCACCTACTGTCAACACACCTTTCTGAGGGTTTGCACCCCACAGCCCTCCTCCAGCTGTCAGGCAAGTGCCCATCTCCATCTGTAAGTCCCTTTCTCAAAATCCTGGCTGGAATGTGCTTGATTTCACATATTTGGAAATCCTAGCCTTTGCCTGTTCCTGTGGCCACATTTCTTGTCCCTGTCCCCTGGGTTCGCTCATGCCCTGCCTCATGCTGGCTCCAGCACTGGTGACTTTTTCATGTCAAAGGTCAGAGATGGTTCAGTAACACCCACCCTGAGATGGGAATGGGAGGGAGACAGAGAGGGAATTGTGGTGCCTGTGGGCATCAGGTTCCTCAGACAAGGATGGAAGTGTGGGAGAGGAAAGGCATCACCCCAGTCCTTCTGCCATGGCTGTTTCTGGTCCCAGCCCCAGCATTGCAGATGGATGGGGCTCCAATTGCCAGTGCTGTGGTGATGGGTGCACGGTGCTCCTCAGGGAGCGGGTGTCCTGCTCTGCGTCCCCCATCATGCCACCTGGGACCCCACTGCCCTCCCCAGCCCCAGGGACCAGCTCCCAGCATCTGAGGCCATTCGAAGCTCCTCAGAAGTGGGGCTGGGGTGTGTGTGGGATTTATTTAGGACTTCCCCTGCTTCATGTGTCTGCTCAATCATAGCAGTCCCAGACACACTCCTTTCCTCCCCCGTTTTCCGTATGCTAATTCTTTCCTCTCACCTTCCAGGGGCTGCTAATAGACTTGGTGTCAGCCTGATGACAGCCCTCTTGTCTTCTGCTCTGGAAACTGTGTGTCTGCAAGAGTGAGGCACCTGCCAGGGGCACATGGTGTACTGGTGGCTTTCCAAAATTCTGGGATCCCAAGGAGGTGGGTGTCTGGGTTTGAACAGTTTGGGGCAAACAGCCTCTGCCCTGTGCTGCTGTGCCCAGTCTTTACCCAGTGAGAGGTTGGGGCTGTCCACAGCTGGTGGCAGGGAAAACAGGAACAGACTACGGTGATCTCAGCAAGGTTCCTCAGCTCCTGTGGATCCTCTTCCCTCCCGCTCCCAGACTGGCAGAGGGGGAAGCCAACCCCAAAGGGATGCTACTCACTCAGGAGTGGAGCTGCCTGTGCAACACACACTTGAGAAGATGTAAGGATGAGGAAATAGGTCCCCTGGGACAGGGATGCTGTGGGGACCCTTGGAGGTGACACCAATGCCTGACTTAGCACAAGTGAGAGGTGATGGAAACCCTGTCCATGCCTGAAAGTAGGTACCCAGCTTGACTGTAGTGGCAGTGCCCTGGGACCCTGTGGGCAGATTGCCCTGCCAGGTCCTTGACTCAGTTTTCCCCATTGTGTTGTCCTTGTCTTTGCTTTAGGGGTCCACAATAATCTGGATCTTTCTAAAATTGTGAGCAGATGTGACATGAGCCCCCATTCCTCTCCTTAGTCTCCTGCAAGTTCTCCAGTTCTGTGCTTCCATGACAAAGCCAAATGCTTTTGCCTCCTCAAACTGTCTCACTGCTGCAAAAAAATCCCAGTGTCCTGATCTAGGGCCTCAGCAAGCTGGAATTGCGTGGAGCATCATCTGTGTCAGTGCTGGGGTTGGTGCTGTGCTGGCCCTGCAACTCCCTGAGTGCGGGAGGAGCTGAGGATTGGCAGCCCCCCACCTGCCCTCCCTGGGCCTCCCCTGGTGTGAGGTAATTTTCCCACTAGATAGCACTTGTGTTGAGCACCTCCCGCTATTCGTGGACCTTTTGAGCATCATTCGTTTCCCAGGGGTTCTCCCCCCACCCCCTTTATTTTTAAATTAAAAAGAAAAAAAGCCATGTTTCCATAGGAACTTGGAGAGAGGCTGATCCCGACCTCATTATTTGCTCAGTGAAAGGAACTTTATTTTTATCTGTTTGTGTACATTGTCAGATTTTGGCTAAACCTACTTTCCTGACTTTGTACAGTGAGTTCTTTTAATCTTCATTTCAGATGCATTCATCTGGGGGCTCAATTTATCCTGTATTGTGATCAAATTTAGCTGAAAGTGATCTGCTTTGCCAGTCCTGAATATTCATCAGCTGCTTCATTCATTCACTGGAGCAAACCCTGCTTCAAGAGGGCGGCTGCGGCTGCAGTGCTCACCAAGGGCTGGCTCAG
Source organism: Margarornis squamiger (assembly GCA_035222235.1). Lineage (NCBI taxonomy): Eukaryota > Metazoa > Chordata > Aves > Passeriformes > Furnariidae > Margarornis > Margarornis squamiger. Next base: position 1,049,805 of record JAWWTY010000048.1, on the reverse strand, counting down.
GGCAAAGCCTTGTACCTGCCCCCAGTGTCACCTGGAGCCTGCACCCACCTGCATTCCTGTTGTGTGCCCGGTGCTGGCAGTACCCACCACCAGCAGCAGGAGGTAAGTGCAGGTTTCCTGGCAGCAGAGGCTTTGGATGTGGTTGAAGAGAAAGAGGAGGGAGAATCACAGGAATCAAGAGTAGGAAGGATGGATCATAGAATCAAAGAATCCCAGAATGGTGGGGGTTGGAAGGGACGTTAAAGCTCATCTCCTTCCAACTCCGTGACAAGGGGAGGGACACCTTCCTCTAGATTGGGTTGTGCCAGGTCCCACTCAACCTGGCTTCAGACTCTTTTTCAGCCACAGCTCTGAGGATTGAAGCACCTCTGCTATGGAAACAGGCTAAGAGAGCTGGAATTATTTGGCCGAGGAGAGGAGAGGAGAGGAGAGGAGAGGAGAGGAGAGGAGAGGAGAGGAGAGGAGAGGAGAGGAGAGGAGAGGAG
>JAWWTY010000048.1:1024091-1047029 GCA_035222235.1 Margarornis squamiger | reverse complement strand
GAGAAGAGAAGAGAAGAGAAGAGAAGAGAAGAGAAGAGAAGAGAAGAGAAGAGAAGAGAAGAGAAGAGAAGAGAAAGGGAAGACCTTAGAGTTCCTTCCAGTGCCTAAAGGAGCTCCAAGAGAGCTGAAGAGGGACTTTGGGCAAGGACCTGGAAGGACAGGACAAGGTGGAATGGCTTCCCACTGCCAGAAGGCAAGGTTAGATGGGATATTGGGAAGAAATTCTTCCCTGTGAGGGTGGACAGGCCCTGGCACAAATTGCCCAAAGAAGATGCAGCTGTCCTATCCCTGGAAGTGTTCAAGGCCAGTTTGGATAGGGCTTGGAGCAACCTTGTCTAGTGGAAGGTGCCCCTGCCCATGGCAGAACGGTGGAACTGAATGATCTTCAAGATCCCTTCCAACCCAAACCACTCTGTGATTCTGTGATGGACAGCCCCAAGCAAATGTCACTGCCAAAGAGACCCATCAAAGTCAGAGGTAGCACCTGGCAGAGGGGCCAAGCACCTGGTACATCCCCTTTCTCTGCAGAAGGGCGGGTGTGAGATGCCCAGGGGGAGCCAAAGCAGAAATTCATGGCTAATGCTACCCCCAAGCCTTTCATTTAATCCATCCCTCTGTAGCAATGCCACTTTACAGCTCTTCCACTAGCACTGTGTCCCTAGAGACTGCAAACATTATGGGGAGGGAAGCCCTGGTGCTGTGTCCTGGCCCCCCAGCACTGTCCCACCTTCCATGGTCCAAGCATCTGCCCCTAATCTGGTTTAGCCACATGCAGCTCAGCAAAGCCCCTAAATGGATTGGCTTATCTCTCCTCACTAACCCAATCTGCCAATTGGATCTCCCTGGGTTTGCTTGTCTGTCCCTGAATTATTTAGGAATTCTGTACAGATGTCTGCCTCAGAGGCTCAGTCCCCTCCCTGAGCTGGCTGATTTCAGCCACCTGATGCTGTCACTGCCAAGCCATTGGAAGCACTCCAGTGTGTCATGTCCTGGGCTGCTGGGCACAGTGACATACACATTACCCCTTCTTTTGCAGACGCACATCACCTCCCACCCATTTCCTTTGGGTGTTTGCACCAATGACAGCAGCAGGATGAGTCCCTGGACTAATTCATTCCCTTTTCTGCAGCCTTGTCCAGGCTGTCAAAACTTCAAAGGCCTGAGCTGGGAATGCTGCAGGGTCAGCTGGTGCTGTGCTGTGGCACACTCCATGGGATGGGGAAAGAGAGAGGGATGAGCAGGGTCACGGCCATCAGAAGGTGGCTGGAGATGCTGGTATGTGTAGCACTGCTCATGTCAGTCCTGAATTCAGTGGGACTGCTCCACCCTCTCAAATCCTTGGAGACACATGAGCTGGCAGTGCAGCACCACCACTGATGATCCAGCAGATGTGCACTAGAGACAGCAGCTCCCACCCCTGGGGCACACTTTGTTCTGCCACCCCAAGATCGCTAGGATCAAGGGCAGAAGCACAAGGGCTCCATTCAAGCCAGAGACCCTGGCTGAGCTCCCTCCAGAGGCGCAACTGAGCCACAGTGCTGTGTCCCCACAAGTCACCACAGATGCAGGGACCTGGCAAGGATGGACAGTGTGACATGAACCAACCTGCCACCACTGCTCCAGACACAGGGCAGCAGCACCACTGTCCCAAAGCTGAGACCAAGGCAAAAAATCCTGGACAGAAACCCATGATTTGTGTAAAAAAGTAATAGAAACTCAAAGCATTCTTCCTCCTGAGGCAAATGGGGATGCAGGGCAGCTTAGCCCCCAGAGTCCTATCTCTACCTGTCAGTGTTCTGCCAGGGAGCAAGGAATGGCTTAGCAGGAAGGAGCAGATGAATGTTCTGCCTGCTGTGTGCCAAGAACAGACTGTATCCATGACCAGCAGCACACAAGGTGTGCAGTCCCCTCTGGAGCCATGCCCCGGGGATGCACTTGGCCTCTTGCAGCCAGTGTTGTCATTCCCGACCTTTCTGATCACTGGGCTCTTTCCTTTGCAATTCCTGTCAGTGGCTGGTGCTGGCTTTTTAATTTCCCAGACTCCTTGCTAGGCAGGAGGACCTTGCTCACTGGAATCAAGTGAATTGGGTATGTGTTCTACCAAGACAGACACTTTGTTAGGTGTTCTTTAAACAAAATGGCTTCAGAGACCAGTTAAAGGTTATTCAACTCCTTAAGGCTCCAATTTAGATCAAGATCATCTTTTTCTTGCTCTGAGTGTAAAGGACAGAAGGTGAATAATTTCTGGCCATGTCCTGAGAGCTCTTCTCCTCCCAGATGTGAGTCTGTCACAGCTCACATCCAGGTTCAGCTGTAGGTGTAGTCCCTCAGGTGCTCTTAGCATCAGCTGCACAGAGGGATGCAGCAAAGGAGAGTGTTAACTTCGCTTTTATTGCAGTGACACTAAAGCACATTGAGAGAGAGTGGTTGGTCTGAGGATTTGTACTCTGAGCTGGGCATTCAAGGCTAACACTGCTCTCCACTGGACACCACGACTCTCCCTTCCACCTGCACAGTGGTGCTGATCCTGCTGCCAGTGGTGCTCCCATCTCTCTCCAGTGAAGCCTGAAAGCAGGGCTGACAGAACTGGGATCCACAAGTCTATTCTCTAGCAGGCAAGGTACAGGGAAGCAGCACGGCTCCAAATCCCCATGCTGCCTGGGACCTTTGCACCTCCTAATGGGTGCTGTGCATCGCCTCATTCCTCATGCCCTGTGTGTGGGGGCACACACAGTGCCCTGGGCACCAGCTCTGCTCTCGTGTCAGCCCAGGGCCAGTGCTCAGCACAAACAACAGCTCATCACTGCCATGACGTGATGCTTAATGGCAGAATGAGGCAAGTGCTGTGCCTTGGCAGGACCTCACCTGCCTTCCTCGAGGAGGAGGAGGAGGAGGAGGTGGAGGTATACTCCAGACTGTGCATCATCCCTTGTTGTTCTGACGGCAAGGAAGAGTGGAGAGCTTGCAGCATGCTGGTGGTGATGGGTTTTTGGTGCATTGTGGGACAACTAATCATACCAAGTCCCAATGTTTAGTGAATTTCAGACATTTTGGTGACATTGCATAAGGAACAGGTGGGCTGTCCTCCTTGGGAGGGTTTGGGATCCTCCGTGAGCAACCCATGGGCAGAGATGTTTTGCAGGGTTCAGCCTCACCTGTGGTAGCTTGGAGCTGGTGTCCGCCCTTGTGCCATGATGGCCTTGCTGTGAGTAGGGCTGGGGGAGCCAGTGCTGCTCAAGGCTGTGGGGCTGTAATGAGCAGCACTGGTGGCTCTGAGAGCTCCTTCACTCCTCCATAGTCCACACAGGATGACTGCCATGTGCTCTGCCCACATCAACTGCTTTGGCCCCTCTCACCAGGGCACCAGGTGAGGCTGTGACAGTGACATATCCCCTCAAAGCAGATCTGAGGTCACCTCCTCTTGTCACATGGCTCGGTGCCTCAGCTGGCTCTGAGGGCACTGGCATCTCTGAGACTCCCATCCCTGGACTGGTGGAGCATATGAAGGCTTTGGGACAGGCTCCATCAACCCCAAGAGCAAGATGGTGACCTCAGCACCTCAGCACTCTTAGTCCTGTGTGATGGGGCATTTGTGTCATTGTTCTTCTCACAGTGTGTGTGTCCTGGTCCTCAAAGTCCCTGTGGCCACCCAAGATGAGATGATGGGCTGTTCTGAGGGAGGTGGTTGATGGATATGCTCAGGTGTGGTGCTCAGAGAAGCCTCCTGGCTGAGGCTGCAGGTGATGGTCCCAGCTCTCTATGCCAAGGGACAAAGGCTTTACTGGTCTGTGCCCCCCATCCTGGCTGGCAAGAAGGAATCCAGGTGTATGGCGTGGGTCTTCCATGACTGTGGAAAGGCATTCTTCCAGTGAAGCATGCCCCAAGATGTCTTCAATCAGTCCATCCCAAGCCATGCTGCTGTGATATGGCACTGTCACTGCTGCCATGGGCAAGACCCCCAGGGCATGTGGTCAGGGAGCCCCAAACCAAGAGGCAGAGCCCCAAGCCATAGGGCTGCCCCCCAGGAACAAGCAGAGGGGGGTGCCACCATCTCTAGACAAAGAAGGAAGCATCCCTCAGCTCTGCCGAGCAGGGTGAAAGCTTTGCGCTCCTCCCAGGGGCCTCGCTGCCATGCTGTGACCAGGCTGGTGTTAGAAGGTGAGTATCAGGTAACCGTAGCTGACACAGAGGCTGGAGAGAGATCCCAAAGGCAAGCAGGGAGCTGCTACAGCCCTGAAGAAGGCACAGCTCCTCAGGAAGGGGCCGGGGTGGGTGATGGCTTTCTCTCTGCCAGCAGTGGGTGAGGAGAGGGAAGACTGAGAGAAGGCAGCTTCATGCCTCACACAGAGGGCCTGAAGCACAGGATGTTTGTGATACTCTCAATCAACCCAGGCAGAGGAAGATGATCATCACAGGGAATTACGGAAAATTGAGGAGTTCTGTGCCCTTATAAAACCCAAGGAGCTGAGTGGCACCTTTCAATGAGTGCAGAAATTAGTGAAGAAAATTCGTGACTCCTGTGAATCTGAAGAGGCAACATTGCCAGAGCTAACGGATTCCTGATAGGAGATGAGGTCTTTCAGCAATTCAGAAATGGGAAAAAATCTCAGAAAGCCACCAGGATCAGGATTCACTTCCCAAAGGTGAACACAAAAACTGGCTTATGAAGCATGAGTTGCCCTGACGTTCTTGACCTGACAGAGGACCTGGTCATTCCAGGAGAGAACACAAGCTTGGAATTTGCAAACAGCAGCACAAAGGTCTGCAAGGGCTGGAGTCAGACTGATGGGTGGGAAATGACTGGGAAGGGTGAGAGGAAGCCTCCCTTCACAGGGAGCTGCCAGGGTGGGGAATAAGGAGCTGAATCAGCCTTCACTTGCAGAAGGGCTCTGGAGGAGCAACGTGCACTGCAGCAGCAGCACAGAGGGTTGAGAAACATTGCTGAAAACAGAAGGGCGAGAGAAGGACAGTGTCCCTCCCCTGGTTACTGCTGGGGTCAAGTAGAGCTGAAGGAATACCATAATTTTGCAAGAAAACATGCTGTGCTGCCTCCATCCCATTTCCTGCTCCCACAAATCAAATCCTGCCTGTTGTACCTGCAGCACCTGAGAGGCGCCCTCAGGGAAAGAGAGCACATGTTTTTGAGGATTCAGAATCTTCAGCAACAGGCGGTTTCTCCAGTGTCCACTGACACTGTCATCAGTCCTGAGATTCTTCACAGGAAATGGTCCATTCAGGAGAGCACAGCAGGGCCCAGGTCTTCCACTGATTACCTTTGATCTAAGGGAAATCATCAAACACCGTGATCAGCCTTGTGAGAATTTTTGTGAAGAGTGAGGACTGATGAGGTGAAATAATGCAAAGGATGTCCTCTGTCAATAATGTCTGGGATGGTCATGCATACAGTGAGGTGCTGGACTTGGCTATGAGCAATCAGCGGAAAGCACCAATTATATCAGCATGAGAGAGTTGCCTGATGTCATCTAGACCACCAGGACCCCCAAATCATATCGTGCAGGGGTGGGTGTGTTCTGCTGCTGCTGCTGAAAGGCTTCCTGTAGCCCTGGGGCCACTGGCAGAGTGAGGTAGGTTCATCCCAGGGCTGGGAGGGTGGAGGACCTGAGGGAGGTTCCCTGCATGTCCTGGACCTCTCCTAGCTGGTGCTTGACTGAGGCCTGGATTAAGAGGTAGCAAAGGAGTCAGAGAGGGCAGGATGGAGCTAGAGCATGAAGCCTGAGCTCTATGTATTGCCAACACATGCCAACCACTGCCTGAGGTGCTGCCCTGCCTACCTCACAACCACCCTTTTGGGGTGCCAGAGCTGGGGGCAGTCCCTGCCAGGACTGTCACTTTGCTGAGGCAGTTTCAAAAGGATCTGTTAGCTCTCAAGGCCACCTGGCAGCAGAGTGGCCATGTGCTCTGCTAGCAGCTGCTGCTGTCTGAGAGGGGAGAGTGGACAATGTGACTGCCTCAAAAATGTATTGGGCAGAAAGGGGTGGTGAGGCTTGGGGGGATGTGGGCAGTGGCAGGTTTCTGTAGGAGTCTGTGCAATGTCCATCTGTCCTATCTGCACAGCTGCTGATGGGACTTAGTGCTGGAGAAGACTTTGTCCTGCCCTCACAGGTTGGGAAAGGTTCTGTTCACTGACTCCTGGTGCTCAGGATCCTAATGCCCTATATGTGCCTTCTCCACTACTTTAATGCTAAGATGGTTTCCAGTTCGTTTGAGTCTTTCTCCTATTTATATCCGAACTTTGGTCTCCCAGGGGCAAAAATGCTACCAGCACAGCTTGGCATTAAGTTTCCTGAAAACTCTGAAGGAAGACAAACCCAGTGTTTTTGCTTCTTCTCATGCTCTGAGGAAGACCAGGGTCCTGTGCTGGAAAAGTCCTCACACTCATCCATGACCTACACATTCTCACACAAAAGAGTGAGAATCAGTCCATGGGAGGGGAGGAGAGAAGTGACAGCAAGGGCACTCTCCCCCAAGGTAGAGTGCAGATGGACTTTGAGGACACTGGCTCCCACCCCAAGCTCAACCCAGCTCTGGGATTTGAGAGATGCAGCACAACTTGCACTGCAGCCAGCCTGTCCCAGCTGCCTCCCACTCAGCTCCTCCACGTGTGTTCCTCCAGCATTGCTTTTACCCTCAACACACTTCTTGGGCTACAGCTATTTGGAAGCAAAATGGTAACAAACAGTGGGGAAATATTTGTCCTCTGTGGGGATTAAACAAGCCAATGTACCTCATCCTTGGGTGTTTGCTGGCTCCTGACCCTGGGTGGGCTGCGGAGCCCAAGCCCTGCCTGGTGAGACCTCAAAAGAGCCTGGAACTGGCAGAGTAGGAGTGAAAAGTGGAGGCCTCTCCCATTGCCTTTAGCATTTTCCTAACTCCCCTGACACATCCCTGTTCTATGCCAGTCGCTGGGTGTTACCTGGGTGGACCAGTGTGACATTTCTTCGTTTCTCATACGAGACTCTTGGGAGGGGTTTTGCTGGGTTTGTGTACCTGTGTTGACATGTGCAGGGTGGCCAACTTCATTCCATCACACCAAGGCTGCCAAAAGGCTGTCTGACCCCTGAGCCAAGGGATGTTGCTTCCAGTTGCAAGTGCCAGTGCCACCTTCTCTGCAGGGCTTGTGTTTTGCTATCCTGGCATCTGCACCAGTGGGTCCCCAGAGCATCCTCTGCATGGAGGCTTGTCTGGCAAGGCTGGAGGATGGCCCCTGTCTTTTGGCCCTCGGGGTGGTCCCAGAGTGTTGCAGAAGGCTCAGTGAGGGTTGATCCCATCACAGCCATGCCAGCACAGACACAGTTTCCTGTCCTGCACCCCAACCTGACAGGCTGTCTGTCTCCAGCCCTGACCTAATACCCTGCTGTGGGTTTGCTTGGTGGGACTGGGCTGTGCCTGACCCTGGTTACCAGCACCACACCTGGCTGATCATGGCCCTGGCTCCCTGACTTGCCTGGCCGGCTTGGCTTTGGACCTCTGTCATCACCAGTGACTTGTTTAAGGCCAGGCTGGATGGGACTTGGAGCAACCTGGTTTAGTGAAAGGTGTCCCTGCCCATGGCAGGGGGTTGGAATGAGATGAGCTTTAGGGTCTCACCCAACCCAAACCATTCTCTGACTCTGTTTCTATGATACACTTGTTACAGAAAGAGCAGGTACCGGTCCAAGCAGTGGAAGTAGGAATACCTGTGTTAGAGGTATTGAGGAAAGGAACTTAAAAGCTCAAGGCTTTGCTGCCAAAAGAGTCTGTGGCCAGCAGAGGATGCTTGGGGAGGTGTTGGGAAGACAACAAACCAAACGTCCTTCTCCAGCTGCCTTGTTGAGACAGCATTGCTTGTCCAGAAACAGCTACGACTGTGCAAATCATCATCTTGGGTGTTCAACTTTCCCCATCCTGAATTCCTTTATTCTCCACAATCCCCTCTCATATTTGTATGGATAGATCCTGCCTTTTTCATGTTTTAAACCCTCTGTGTGGCAGCATCTCTGCTGAATTAGCTCCTGTGCTGTGAAACAGAGCAAAAAACTTGTGCCCCTGATCCCTCAGCACCCCATCTATGCTCCAAGAACCCCACAGAAGCAGGTCCCAGCCACCAACAGCCTGTGACTTTTCTGACAGGACAGTTCCCTTCCACTATTTTTTTTCCCAGAACAAAGCCTTTGTGTCACTGGATCTGTGAAGATACACAAAAGCATGGGATGGTCCATGGTCTAGTTCATGCCCACACCTAGGAAGCACAGGATGGCTTCCCATGAGAGGTGCTGGGGTCATGCCCAGTCCTTCCCTGCCCACCTCTCTGTACCCCCTAGCACCTTCTCTCACAGTCTGCTCCCACTTTGGCTCTGGGGACTCCAACCCTGGATTATATTGCAGCTGACTGGACAAAACCCTTCCACCATACTGGCTGAAGTGAAGTGAGCTGTATGTGACAGGAGTCTGGACCGAGGAACAGCTCCATCATCCCCGCAGTCAATTTACAGCTTGTCAGAGCCATTTCCAGTTGTCTTCCTGCGGCAGTCACCTTGTCCTGCACTACGATAGCAGCCAAAAAAAGATGGATAATGAAATCAGGTTTCTCCATTAACTCTGTGTCTCAGGCACATGCTCACACACAGAGCATAGTGATCCCATGTGACTCCACAGGCAATGGCTGCAGCAGGAGCAGCTCCGGCGATGTGACGGAAAGTGAATCACCAGCCAGACAGACCCAGGCAGGGAACTGCCAGGGAGCACATGGCTGGATAAACAGAAGTGCAGGAGCTGAGCAGAGGGTGGAGAAGCATTAAAAAAGTCTTTCATGGTTCAGTTGTACCGCAATAAATAAGACTCTCATCATGCACAGAGAGCACATCTCCATCTGCAGGAGCTGAGGAAGACACTGCGGGCATCACGTGTACAGGGGGACTATGTGGTCCCTGATTAATCCAGCCAAAGCCTTTTGTCCTCTGCACTGCCAAAGCAAGTGGCACTGAACTGTGAGTTCAGGTGGGCAGGGAAAGGCTCAGCTCTGCCCAGCCAGAAACTGTGCTCCTCTTCTTCCACTTCTGAGACTTTTGTTCTTAAAATTGAGCCTTTTCTCTGAGACTCACAAAATGGATATTTCCACACTCAGAAAAATTCAAATCACACAAAGTTTTTAATTTCTTTTTTATACTTTTTCCAGGGATTAGAGAAACTGGCCATTTTTAGTGGAAATATTTGTAGTATTTTGCACATCTATTGTGAAAACAGGATGATTGTCACACTCATAATGAGGGATGAGGAGCCTGACAAAGAGCAGTTCCTTGTTCCACTGCACATGTTGATCAACCTTTGAGTGAGACAAAAGGAACATATACAGGTGTAAAGGCAAGCAGAGGAACAAATCCATAGAAATAGAGCGATTTGTTAATGGACAGGTAAGTAAGGGACAGAAAAGGGGAGAAACAGAATGGAATTTGATCAAAGTGTATGTAAAAAAATTTCACTGGGGAAACAAAAATTATATTCAACATTAACTTTAATTTCAAGCCTTTACTTTTCACCGTTGTTGTAATTTTGATACTGGTCCAGCATACACATCACATCCAAAGCCACATCACCATGTGTACAACCACCACTGATATATCCAAATGAAATTGTTCTGTAGTGAAATGTTTTGACACTTTGAACAAGATGGGAAGACAAGCACACAGCATGCTAATGTTAGGACCAGGAGCTTTCAATATATTCTATAATCATTTTCGACTAACACAAAGCTATTGTGTCAAAGTGGTTCATTAAAACACAAAGCAACACTTTGATCTGGAAAATAAGATGTTTCAATCAACTCTAAATAAAAGCTGTTCAGAATGTTGTAAAACAAATACAGTAATGGGAATAAACTAATGGAAGAGCCAGAATCATCTGTCCCACCATGTGCTTGGTGGGTGTTGCACAGTGCTGCTGGGTGATAGAAATGTAAAGAAATATGATTTGTATACCTGGGAAAGCCACAGAATGAGTATTTTATTTTAAATTTTGGGCATTTTATTCTAAAACACAATTTCCACTTTTATTTTCCAAATCATATTTATTCTGGAAATGCTCTTTTGATTGGACAGTTTTTCCCTGAGCTAGGATTGATGCAGGTTTCAAAATGTGAGTTTCTTATTAAATGCAGTTTCCAAGTCTCAACCACTGGTAGATAGAGCTGGATGCCATCCCTCTTGCTGTCCCTTCCTGTCCCTTGCCTGCTGATGGCCAGAGGAGTCAGGGATGTCCCTTTCTGCCAGCATTACTATGACACTGCTGTGACACCACTGTGGCACTGTGTCCTGGCAGCCTGTGACTGTGCCTGGCTGCCACCACCTGGCCTGCCACTGCCAAAGAGCAGCTGAAGGTGGGAGTCCTTTCTCTCCTTTGAGGTTCTCACTCTTTGCAAGGGTGGCAGAAACATGGGGATGGGGCAGGTGCTGTCCCAGTGCTGGAACTGGAGCTGTTGGGAGTGCTGGGATTCTTCATGTGCCCATGGCATTGTTAGGGAAAACAGCATCTTAGGGAGTCATGCCCAGTCTCTGAACTTCCCTTTGGGCCCTAATTCTGTTCCTCACTCACAGACACCAGGCCCAGCTCTGTCGAGAGGCTGCAGTGTTATCCTGAGTGCACTCAGATTTCCCTGGGAACAGACCTGAGTTGTGCATCCATCACTCTCACACTCCTGGTTAGAAGACCTTCTTCCCACTCCACATGCTTTGGAGGAGCAGGAGGCAGCTGGGGCAAGTTGTGTGGCATCACCTCAGTCCTGGCTGCTCTGGTGGCTCATGGAGATCCAGAAAATCTCTCTTCCAGAGCAGCTGTGGCTGCCCAGTCTTTGGAAGTGTTCAAGGCCAGGATGAATGGGGCTTGGAGCAACCTGCTCTAGTGGAAAGTGTCCCTGCCCATGGCAGGAGGGTGGAATGAGATGGTCTTTCAGGTTCCTTTCAATCCAGACCATTCTGGGACGCTGGAATTCCCAGGATGCAGAGTCACAGCATCACTGAGCACTTGTTCCCCTCAGTCTGCAGCTCTGTCACTCTCCCTATCCTGAGGTATGCCACAGCCACTGGTTCCTGTCCCAACCACCTGCAGCAGTGGCAGGAGAGATGCTTTGCTGGTGGACTCTGCGCTACACTGTCCCCAGGGCTGTCCTGTTTTTTATTCCACTGGATTTTCCATATATATGCTAAGCAGGTGATCTTGGCAGATGGACAGAACCCATCCATCCTCATGTGGCTGGGATCCACCCATTTCTTTCTCCTGCTTTTCAGGGTTGTGCCAGAACTTGCTAGTAGTACCTGGAGCTGGGAAAGTGCCAAGATGCTACAAATCTGTCAGGGACAGCACTGAAGTCTAGATCATGCACATAGGGAGGCAGCACTGCACCTCCTGGACATGTGCCCAGCCAGCCCCTTCTCTGCCCTCCACATAGTGGATGCCAGGCTGATGGCACTACCTCTGCATCCCTCTCTCCCATGGGTCCTGGCAGGCAGCTGCACCCAGAGATGCCAGACCAGAGCACTTTGCACCACCAACCTCCACCTGGCACAGGGCAGGGAGGTCCCGCAGAGACAGGTGAGGGCATTGTACAGAGCCCTGACTGGGCTCATTGGGCATAGAGGTACTCTGAACAGCCACCTCAGATTGTGGCATTTGAAGTGATGTTAAAATAATGAAGTGCCCATTTCCACACTGGCAAGAGTGTCTGTGGGGTCCTGTGCCCAGAGAATGACTCCTACATAGTCATCTCTGGCTCCATCTGCAGCAGATGGAGACAGAAGGGCTGCAGCAGGCAAGCTCCAGGTACACTGTCCAGGCAGAGTGACTACATCCCAGCTGTGTGGCCTCAGCTCCAGGGACATCATGTGTGCCACCTTGGTGCCCCTGAAGGATGGAGGAGACCTTGGGCTGTGCCCAAAGCACCACAGATGGTGCCTGCTCAGGTGCCCCAGTGCAAAGTGCTACTTAGCTGCTCCCCAAGTCACTCTTGTCTCACTGGTCACCTGGAGGCCCCCACACTCCAGCGGCACCTCTGCAAACATCCATGGGCTTTGTGCCTCTCTCTGCTTCTCCATGAAGAGCTCAGGAGGGACTCTGTGCTGTGCTGGAGCTGCTGCCATTCATGCACCCAGCCTTGCCCAGGTAGCAGCAGCCACCAGGAAATGGACAGATTATCGGTAAAGGAGAATAAGTGGCTGTCACAGAAAAAGTACATCTGTCACTAACAATGGCAGGATAATTTAGAAAAATCTCCTTTTCTTCCTTTGGCTTTAGTCTCTCATTGGTGTCAATGCTTTGAACACAGAATGTGGACTTCATAGAACAATAGGATCATGGAAGGTTTGGGTTAGAAGGGACCTTAAAGCTCATTTCATTCCACCCACCTGCCATGGTCAGGGACACCTTCCACTAGACCAGTTGCTCCAAGCTCTGTCCAACTTGGCCTTGGACACATCAATTTAAGTGTTGCTGCACATTTTAAAGATTCTAAATGAAGAATTTGGTATAAAAGGGAGCACCAGTGTCCTAGTGCATACCTGGGCTGGAGTGTCTGTTCTGTCCCACATGTCCCTGGCCACAGGCAAGGCTGTCCTTCTGCAGCTCAGGACAAGGCAATGTCCCTGGATCACCATGTGGTGCCCAAGGCAGGACTGAGATCCAAGTATGTTCTCACCTGCCTCCAGTACCTGCCACATGTGCTGGAGACTAACTGGCTTGTCCTCCCTAAACCACCCTCGGAAGCCAGTCCTCAGGTTCACAGTCCATGTTCAGAGTCTTCAGCTCAAGGACTTCACAACACAGACCTGGTTTCTGGATATTTAATAACCTGCCCGTGGATTTAATTTATTTCCATTTGTTTACTTTTCACATTTGTTGAACCCTCATGAATTTTTATTTCAAGCAGTTTGCTGGTCTTCCTCCTTTCCTGCTCATTTGTGGCACCTTCAGCATCCTGTGCAAGGGGTACCACAGCTCTGTCCCGCCCCTCCTCAGCCTAGCACCTCACCTTGGGTTGAACCTCATTGCTGTTGGGTCCAGAATCTGGAGTTGGAAGGACAGCAGTGAACTGGGCACTTGGGGCATGGGTCAGCCTTGGGCATTGAGACAGCACAGCTTTCCCTGCCTTCTACAATTACCTTTCTATCCTTTCTATTCCATCTCCAAAATGTGCCTTGTACAGTTTCTGTGTCTGAAAAATACCAAAAAATAATAAAAATAGTAATAAAAAAGAAAAAAGGAAAAAAAAAAGTGTGGCATCTATGTACTGCAGGGAGATAATTAGACTAATAATGATCTGTGTTGCAAGTGATTTTCAAAACAAAGCACAGCTATTTCTCTTTCTATTAGGGTTTTATAAAGCTTTTATAGGCTTTTATTAAGCTTATAGTTGAGTTTTTTTAGATAATTAACTGTAGGCCCTTGCCTACAGCATGCTGATGCTGCACCTCTCAACCAGCCATATCCCCCACATTATCCCCAGCTCCTCTGCCAGGGGACACCCCTTCATTCAGTTAACAAAATACCCAGGAACAATGATCCTAGATTTCCTCTCATGCTGGTACAAATCTAGTTGCTCCAGGTTAGCTCAGTGATTCCATGTGTTTGCTGCTTCCCAGTCTGACTTTTCTTGAAGGAACTCCAATCTGATGCTTACTTGGAAGCTGCATTTCTCTTCTTTCCAGCTAAAAGCCATTTCTTCCCCCAGCTGCTTTTTTCCCAAGGGATCCTGCAAAACAGGGATCAAAATCTTTTTTATCTTTGTTTTAGCCAGGAATGGGATTTGTTGATTTTAGAAAGGCTGGAAGATGCTGAAGAATAAGAGTGGAGCAAATCCAGGACTAATTAAACCTAACTAATTGGGTATGACCATTATGCACATGAAGGAAAAAAGGTTTCACTGTTAACTATGGAACACTGTAGCCTCACTAGTTAGAGTATGATTTTATAGCGTTAGACATTAGACCCTTCAAAATAAATGTTGTTCCTGGTGTACCTATCATAGAACAACAAAGGGGTTTGGCTTGGAAGTGACCTTTAAGCTCACCTCACTCTGCTCCCTGGATCAGGTTGCCCAATGGCACATCTCCCACTGGACCCATGTCAAGGCTCTGTGCTCCACCCGAGGCATTAAAGTCCTTTTTATAAGAATGTATTTTATGAGGTAACTGGAAAAAGTTGAAAGCAAATGTGTTGAGTATGACCTGCCAATCAAATGTCTTCTGAGATCAGCTGAATACAGATGAAGGGAGTCTCATGATGGCAGAGATGAGCCTTGTACCAAGGCTGATTTGCTGGGATAAAACACACCCAAAATGGTTGGATCCTATCCCCAGGGTGTGCACTGAGGCCGGTCCAGAGCCTGTCTCCACTGGGTATCCCCAGCTAGGCACTGGGAGAGGTGGGCTGTGCTGAGCAGTCAATGGGCTAGGCTGGGCAGCCAGCATCTGGACAAACTGGGGATTTCTCCAGTCTGAACTGTGCAAATCAAACTCCCCAGCCACAACCCAGCTGTAGCTGCCTGCCCACCACTGCTTGGCTCCATGAAAGACAGTTTCATCATTTCTGAACATTTTGGTTTGAATTCAGTCAGGTTGTAAAAATATTCATTTTATCCCTAGCTCAGATGTAGAAATTGAATGTCACTTGGAAGCAGAAACCCAGAATTATTCTGTGAGAAAATGCTAAAAAGAGGTTCTGCGAACTTCAAAAATTAAAATAACTTCTCCAGTAAAGCTGTTTGCTTCTGAGAGCACCAGTGCTGGCCATGGTATGGTGGCAGGGTGGCTCTACTGGGACAGTCCTAGTGCATTTCCCCCCACCTCCTTGTTATTCTCATGGAAGGAGAGCTTAGAAATACAAACTCTAAAGGTTTATATACTAGAAAGCCAATATAACTGCCAATAATTCTTATTTTCTACCTCTCCAAATCTGTAATCTAGTGACTTGGATTTAAAAATGCTAATTTATCTCATTGCACTATTAGGTGAGGCTGAGTTTTTTCATGCTTAGGCTTTACCATGGAAGTTCTGCTTCCACCAGGGACTGGTGCCACAGGGTCTGGATTTACAGTGTCCTTACTCTAAGCAGAACCAGGGACTGGGCTGGGTGAGAGCCACACTGCCTGGGACATGTCAACTCACCCTGAGACCCTGCTGCCAGTGCTGCAAACACCAGTTCCTGTAAAGAAACCCAATTGGACAGGTTTAGATGGGACTTTGGGAAGGAATTCTTCCCTGTGATGGTGGTGAGGCCCTGGCACAGGTTGCCCAGAGAAGATGTGGCTGCCCCATCCCTGGCAGTGTTCAAGGTCAGGTTGGATGGGGCTTGGAATAACCTGGGCTAGTGGAAGGTGTTCCTGCCCATAGCAGGGGGCTGGAATGAGATGAGCTTTAAGGTCTCTCCCAACTGAAACTGTTCTGCAATTCTATGATTTTCAGCCAGCACTGACCAGCACAGGATCCTAGCCCCAGGAGAAGACATTGGTCTCCAGAGGAGGGAAATGCTGCCTGGATGGCCCTGGATGCTGACACTGTCCTGGAGAGGGGGGCTGCCTGCTCCTCTGTGGCCCCATTCCCAGGCCGAGGTCCCAGCACTTCCATTTCCCATGGGATACTCATCATAGTGCCATTGTTTCTGTGGTTGGCACCCTGGCTTTGCTGCCAGTGGAGCCTTCCTCATCTCTGTTTCTGGGTCACATCTTCCATCTCCCTTCTTACGAGCTGGCATCTCGTGTTTTTAATTGGATGCCCTTCTGCTTGGCTGGTGCATGTATCTCACCTGCATCCTGCCTGGCAGGAACGTGGCTCATTCCTGAGTGTTGGCATGCTGGGAGCTATTGCCATGCCCACCACAGCTGAGAACAGAGTATAAAAATACTGGGTTTTGGGAAGGGTGTGTAGATTTTGGGTGCAGAGTTTTAATTAGAAATTGACATTTCTAAGTCTTTGGCTGCCAAGCAACAAGCATCTAGAAACTGATCTCGGTTGTAATATGTAGGTACCTGTCATCCATCCTTCCTGCTTGGAAGGGCCACCCCACTGTTCCTCCACACGCACTCGTCCGTGGGGAAGTTGGCAGTGAAGTTGGATGGGACTCAAGGCAGAGTGGGTGACCCAGGACTCCACCACACCCAACACGGTTGGATCAGCAGGAACTCAATGTACAATGATGTGGGTATGAAATTTGGTGTTAGAGCCACTGGTATGCTCTGATCCCAGGCTGAAGGAACCCTGTGGGTCAAGCTCAGGACTTGTTAAAACCTGAGGATTCAGCCCTTGGTTCCGTGGGCAAAGAGGAGCTTGTGGGCTCCTGCAGTCATGGCCTGCAGCCCACATGGACACATGGAGCAGGAGTCAGGGAGCACAGGGAGCCTCGCTGCCATACAGCTCCCCCACTCTCATCCCTACAGAACAAGTCACTTCCTCCTCATCTTCCCTTTCCAGAAGAGACTCCTGCCTCAAATTAGCTGACTGACTCACTGCACTCTTGGCAGAGAAATGTTCTGTCCTTCCCTACTTGCAGCACCTCCCTCAAGCTCTCCAGCCAGGCTGGCAGCAGAGGAGAGGAGCAAAAGCCAGTCTTGAGAAGCAAAGCCCTGCAAAGCTCTGGTACCTCAAAGCCATCCTGCAGGTCAGAGATGCTGAGGGGTACAGGACACTTCCCTCTGCCCTGCCCTGGTGCTCCTGGGCTCCCCATTCCTGCTCTGGCAGGGGAAGGGGTTGGAGCTCAGTGGTGATGCTGCTCACCCACCCACAGGCTGCACTCTGAGTGTGGCAGCACCATGAGCTTCTAAGTTGTAAAAGGAAGGTTGGAGCTGCCTTATTAATCTCCTTGCTCTTTCTTTGGCACATTTCCCATAGAATATCACCGAGAGCTGTGCAGGTGCTAAATGCACTGGCATCTCTTAAGCAGCTGGACAATGTCCTAACTGTGTCCTCATGCCTAAGCCATGGCTTCCTGCTGTAAAAACATGAAAACATCATACCGGTGTCCTGTCTGGTCTGATACTGTATGTCCAACACTCCCAAGAAGTCCTTATGCACCCTTAATGTTCCTCACCCAGAGGGTGATCAGGCATTGCACAGGCACCCCAGGACAGTGGTCACAGCCCCAAGGCTGCCAGAGCTCAAGGAGAGATTGGACAACTCTCTCAGACACATGGTGAGATTGTTGGAGTGTCTGTGCTGGGCCAGGAGTTGGACTCAATGATCCTTGTGTGTCCCTTCCAGCTCAGGATATTCTAGTATTCTAGGATACTAACCCTGCAGTCTGGGTCCCAGCTGGCAGCACTTGGGCTGCAGCAGAAGACCTGCAGTCTCTTGTTTGCTTCCTCCTCCGGCCTAATGCGGCTGCAGATGCTCCTCTGCTCCCTAAGTGCCTAATCTTTCTCAATCTTACTAAGTTCTTTCCTTCAGTTTTATCCCATTACTCCTCAGCCTTCCTCCCTGGAATCCTTGCAGGTAACTAGAGATGGCCTTATACTCCCAGCCCTCCCATGCTCATTGCTTAGTGCATCATTTTTCAAACTGAACTTTTCATACGTGAGAGTCAGAGTCAGACTGACTTTAGTCTACCTATCTCACCCTTTAGGGTATTCAGTACTTGCTGTGCCCCATTTACATGCACCCTGAGGTAAAGCACAGGACAGTTTTATTCCAAGATCTCGCCAACTGTAGATGATGAATGTGGAACACATCTCTCCTCAGTTGTGCTAATGGTCTCCAGGCAGGGCAAGAGACCCCTGGTCTGCCTGTAGCTTCCCAGGGAATAACTCCCTCATCTCTCCTCAGAGAGAACATAGACTTCAAATTTCCAGCAAAGCCACATTGCCTGGAATGAACCAATACCTGGTTAGAAGGAATTTTGTGACAAAGGATAGCAGAGGTTGGTGTGATGGGCCATTCCTTCATGGTGAAACAGGCTTTGTGGGAGCTGTCACTTCACAGCAAGGCAGGGGTAGAGGGAGACAGGGGTTTTGAGCATGAGGCTACACTAACAGGTAGTTACTCACCTGCATTTGATTTCAGAAAAAGAGTTGACATCTAAAGATTTGTAGACAGAAGAACAAAGCAAACCAGGCCTGTGCTCTACTTGGTGGGTAGCAGGGAAAGGTCTGCTACCCCTGGACATGCACCTCTCATCTCTTAGAGCCCACCATGAATTTTCTGGCCTTTCATCCCTCAGTAGTTCCCAGAGGTATCTGCAGTACCCTGATAATACAGGGGGTTGTGGGACCTCACTGGAAGAGCCACATCAGCTGAGAGTTTGATAAGCTTGGGGGAGGTCAAGTGTTCAGGACAGCTGCCCTTTCCTGCTCCTCCATGTAGCTGAGAGCACTGCAGTTTGGACCCCATGCATCTGCAATGCCCTCACCTGTGTTCACTTGCCTCTTTATCCCTCCAGGTCCTGAGTCAGTCATGGCTTTTTGTCTCAGGGTCCCATAGGCTCAGCAGCCCCAATATTTCTTTGGGCATGCTCAGCATGCTCACAAATCCCTCAGCATTGCCTCACCACTTGCTCCTTCTCCTCCAACCTCCCTCTCCACACACTGTAATCCTGTCCCTCCCCAGCCTTGTTTCCTATGCAGAGCCAGACAGGTCATTTCACCTGTTGACAGTGAATGCTGGTCCAACTATTACTGAAATGGTCAGTGGCATCTTTGACACACTATGTCACCTTTGGAGAAGGCAACAATCCAGTGCCAGAGGATTTGTTCCTGCTTTACAGCAGAAAAGTGCAAGTGACCCTCACAGCCTGTCCTGTGGGCTGCAAAACCATCACCACCTAAAACCCCAGGATGATAAAACTCTGAATAGTAGGGCCTTACTGTGACCCGCATGGTCACACACTCCAAATGCCCTTGGATCATACAGTGCCATAGGACAAGTCCCCATCTCAAGCCAGCTCAACTCAGAACAGTTCCTTTGGGAGTTGTTTCTGCCTTCTCCTCCCTAAATGACCCTGTTCTTCTCAGGTAGTTGGCCTCCCACACAGCATCCTGCCACCATCTTCATAAGGGATGTAAGAGATCCTGACTTGTCAATTCTCACCCTCTTCTGTTCTTCCCTACCACGTTGGTGGGACTCTTCTGGATCCCTCTATTTCTCCTGGCAACACCATCACCTCCCTTCCATGGGAATAGACCCCTCACATCCTCTCTCGACTCTGCCCTGCTCTCTCCCTAACCACTGCCAAGGCACCTCAGGTCTATCGCACAAACATCTCTAATCCTGAAGAAATCCCCTGCTGCCCCATATTCTACGTCTTCTTTTCCTCCACATCCACACTCACACTGTCCCTGCCTTCTGTTCCACCTGCTCAGCAGTGCCCTGTGTCAGGTTTCTCCCAAAGGTTTCAAAGCTCTGCTCAGTCTCTGATCTTTCTCCTGGTCTTCACACATTCAGCCACACTAAGAAAGCTTAGAAAGGCTTAGATGGCTTCTCTAACACCCTTGCCTGGTTTTCTACCTGCTCTTGTCATCTCTGCTTCCCTGCCTCTCCCTTATCCCCATCTCCTTCTCCTGCCAGATGCATCTTGTCCCCCAGCCCTCTCTGTTCCCCTTTCACACAGTTACTGGCTAGTCTTCACCATCCACCAGTTCCAGCTGCTATCACTATGGTGACCCTCAGATCCACCATACTGTACCAGACTTGTCTCTTTCTTTCAAAAAAACCAGCCCATCTGACTGACATTTCCTGGTGGAGGGTCAGCCTTCAGCCCAATTTTAGCACACTGAGAGCAGAGTTCCTCACCTTTCTCCAAAGCCTTCCCTCATCTCTCCCACACAAACAAGCCCTCTGTGCTCCACTGCTCTGCACCACCTTGAGCTCAGCTTTCTCCTGCCATCTATGCCTGAGTCCCACATGTTCTCTCCATCACTGCTTCCAGGTAAATCCTTTATATCAATTCCTCAGGCTAAAACACTCATCTGGACTCAGGTACATTGCCATTTGATTCCTGCTAAGCTCTGTTCTCTGGCCTCGCAGCAGCAACCATATTAACCAGTGCTCACTCCACCAGTTCTGGAAAGATTGTTTCCCCTTTGCCTTGAACGTTTCACCTCTTCCTATGCCCCCATGATTCTCCTTCCTTGATCACCAGGAAAGAGAACCAGTTGTCTTCACTCAGAAAAGCCTCTATAGTTGACTGCAGCTTTCCTGCAGGTATCCAAGCCCCCTCTTGGCTCCTGTACATGAGGCTTTGAGGCCTTTTGCAGACAAATCTTCCCAGTTGCCCTTCATTCATAGAATCATAGAATCCCAGAATGGTTTGGGTTGGAAGGGACCTTAAGGATCATCCAGTTCCACATCCCTGCCATCGGCAGGGACACCTTCCATTAGACCAGGTTGCTCCAAGCCCCGTCCAACCTGCCCTTGAACACTTCCAGGGATCCAGGAGCAGCCACGGCTTCTCTGGGCAACCTGTGACAGGGCCTCCCCACCCTCAGCAAACATTATAAAAAAATTGCTTCCTAAATTCCCAATATTCCTCCTTATCTCACCATCTTTTTGCTCCACAATGGGCTTTGCTGGGTTGCTAACTGAACCACAGCAGGGGAGCATGTCAGCCTGCCAGGCTGCTCTCCATTCCCCCAGCAGTGCACATGACTCAGGGCTTCTTAGGACACTGACGAGCTTTTCTGAGGAGCACACAAACACAGTAAAATCAACAGCAAATAACATCATTCATGCCTCATCTTCATGTCCTTTCTGACCCTTGGGGCTGACATAAGGCTCTGGAGGGCTGTGGAATAGGCAGGATCATGGAAAAGGTATTGCCCCTCACAGTCAAGAGATTCAAGGCTGCCTGATCCCACCACTGGGATCCAGACCCTCCATGCCTTTGGCAGAAATTGAATGTCATTTTCCCCTGTGGCAGCCAGGTGCCTTTCATTCAGGCACTCACCAAGCTCCTGCTCTCTTTGTCCCAGTGCCTCTGGATCCCAGGCTCTGTCACTGACCTGCCAAATTGCAATTTAAGAAGAAAAAAACATTTTGAAGATGATAGACTTCCAGAAAGTGAATTTGGAAGCATGTGGGAAGACTTCATTGCCCTGCAAAGGGAACCAGGCACCACTGGAACTTGCAAAAGGAAAATGTCAGGGTTGAGAAAGACTTTGGAGGGTGCAGAGAGCACTGTGGGGCTCGTTGTTCCTCTCTGCTGGGTCATTTCCCCTTAGGGATGAACTGAATGGTCAATTCTGTATTCAGGACTGGAAAGGCAGCTGCACTTTTGCTGAATCTGCTACAGGAAGGAAAAAAAAATCTGTATATTTCCATTTTCCTAAGAGAATGAAGCCTATTCCCCAGAAAGCCAGATCTACATTTGCAAAATCAGCAGGGCAAAGGAGTGGGAAAATACCCATGATAGCTTTTCCCAGCACTGTGCTCACCCCTCAGACCAGGCTCTAATGCAGGTGCATGGTGGCTGCAGAGTTATTTTACAGAAATCAGCAGTCTTGGCTCTGTGATCACCTCACTTCCCGTGGGACAGCCCTGATCAGGCATCCCAAAGCAGCAAGGTCTGTGGATTCACAATCACCTCTGAAATCACCAAAACCTGAATCAGTACCTGGATCGCCCAAAGCCAGGCTGGGAACCCCTGCCAGAGGGAAGTCCAAGAGCTCTTGCTCTCTGTCCTGCATGGATCCCTCTGCTCATTATACCCAAAAGCTCATCACCTGCCCTGCACACACCTTGGAGGGCATCCAAATAGAGAGGTTGTTCCCCTAGACAGGTTCCTCAGTTCTCCCTGGGAGAAGGCTACAGGGCAGGAAGGCTGGACAGGGAATGCCTGCCATCCAGCCAGGAGCAAAGCACCCTGAGATTCGAGAACGTGTGAGGAGCAAGCACTGCTCTGCAGCCCAGTGCTCACAAGGTCACCTCCAGCCCATGGCAAGGTCATCCCAGCCCAGGGCAAGGTTACCCCCCAGCCCATAAGAAGGAAGATACACATGCACCAGAGTGACCAAAAATTCTGAGCAGAAGAGGAGCAGGAAGTGAACATTTGAGCCTAATTTGCGCAAGGTTGTAAATGAATTTCACTGTGGCAGATGGTCAGTGGATTATTTTCCAGAGAGTTAAGCAACACCCAGATTAGGGAAAACTGAGAAATTTTGATGTGGCATGCAGGATGTTATTCTGAGTCCCAGGACACTGGAACCCCAGTGCGTTAGAAGGGGTCGTGGCTGTGCGGGAGGGTGGAGGAGCTTCATCTGAGCAAAGCTGGGAGGGTGCAAGGGCAGGTGAGGGGCAAAGCGTGGAGACCCTGTGCACCATGTTGGCCAAACCATCAAAAGGTGCTCTTCGAGCTTTCCACGTCCTTAAAGCCGAGCTCCTGGCTGGAGCGGCTGGTGCCCCCGGCTGGGTCAACCTTGACTTAGAGGAGCACATTTTGGAACCGCGGGAGCCCTGCCCCTGCCCATGCCTCGGCCCTGTGTGGGGCCGTGCCCACCACCCGCAGTCTCCAGCCTTTGGCTTGCCTTTGCCACCCCGGCAGCATCCCCGGGTGCCGAGCTGAAGGTGCTGTGTCGGGCTGGGTGGGGGGATGCTGCGTCGGCCCCGCTCCGCTCCCTGCCCTGATTTCCTTGTAGAAATCCCAGAGTCTTCTCTAGATCCAGCTCTGGTTTTGGGGGCAGCCATCACCCTCTCCCTCTTTCCTCTTCCCTCCTTCTGCTCTCCTTCCTCCTCCTCTCCCTCCCTCCTCTCCGCACTGTGCTCTCCGGGGGCTCTGGGTACCGCTGCAGCATCGCCAGCCTCCTCCATGCAGGCGGCTGGGGCGCGGGGCGGAAGGGGAGGGCTGCGGGGGCCAAGCTGAATGAATGGGCATCGCCTCGGTGCCGCTGGAGCCTCCGCATAGGGGCGAGGCGGCCGCACCGCGCCGCGGGCAGGGGGGCAGCGGGGCCGGCCGGGGCAGGGGCCGGGGCCGGGG
>JAWWTY010000048.1:993906-1023991 GCA_035222235.1 Margarornis squamiger | reverse complement strand
CGGGGCCGGGGGCGGGCCGGGCCGGGCCGAGCGGAGCCGAGCCCCCCGCCCAGCCCGCCGAGGCGCTGCGAGGAGCGGGCGCTGCCCCGCCGCGGGACCGCCACAGCCCGGCCAGGTAAGGAGGGGGCTGCGGCGGGGCCGGGGGCGCCGGGAGCGGGGCGGGAGGTGCAGCCCCCGCCGGGAGGACGGTGCGGCGCCGGGCCGGGACTGGGCGGTGCGGGGATGGACGGTGCGGGGCGGAGGTACAGCCGATGTGACAAACGGTTGGATGGTGCGGGATGGAGGGATGGGCGGTGCGGGTTGGATGGCCCGACGGTGCTTGGAAGGGGCCAGACGGTGCGGGTTGGATGGCCGGACGGTGCGGGGAAGGGGCTGGCTGATGCAGGGCTGTGCTGGCTGGTGCGGGAACGGGCAACAAGGAGTTAAGTGGCTGCGGAGCAACCGGGCTCAGAGCGCGCGCGCGGGTGTGTGCGTGTGCGTGTGTGTGTCTGTGAGTGTGAGGAAGAGAGACACAGAGATCCCGCACCCCCGGGGGGCGTGGTCCATCCCACCCCACGCGTGTTCGTGCGGGGCGGCGGGCGGCCGGGTGCCCGTGCAGGCTGCGGCGTGGCGGGGCGCGGCTGCGCAGGGGTGCGGGAGCCACGGCAGAGTCCGGCCCCGCCGCTTCTTCTCTGTTACCCACAGCACATATATGTGCGTGTGCGGAAATTCCCGACCCCGTGCGTGTGTGTGGGACCCGCTGCGGAGCCCGTGTGCGCGGCTGTGCCGGGTGCGGGACCCACCGCGCGTGGCCGGTGTCGGGTGCGGGGCTGAGCGCGGCCCCGTTTCCCCGTGCGTGCCGACCGCATCGAGCCTGTGCGGGCGTGCGCGGCCCGCGGCTGCGTGTGCTCCGCGCGGGGGTGCGTGTGCTCCCTTTGGTCATGTGTGTGCTCCGCTTGGATGTGCATGTGTGCTGCTGGGAGGCGCATGGTGCCTGCACGCGTGTGCTCAGGACGGTGATGATGTGTTACCTGCGGGTGTGCGCGCATCGAGGGAGCGGGGGGGGGCTGGTGGTGCGTGCCAGGGAACACACAGCGGTGTTGGAGGGAGCAGGCACGTCTGGGGAGGTGAGTGGGTTCTGTGACCACGCATGTGCCCGGGCTGCTTGCTCCCCTTGGGCCCCATTCTGGTTGTATCCCCTGGCTATCTCTGGGTAATTGCTCACATCCCATGAGCAGTCACTGGCACAGAGTATGGCCGTGGTCTGTGTTCACCGTACCCAGGATATAGCCTCTCCTTTTCCTGGGCTGGGATGCTTTGCAGTGTGCAGGCAGTGCCTGTGGGCAGGCCTGCCCCATCCTCAGTCCACTGCCTGACTCTCACTCCCCTGCCTGACCTTCAGTCCTCTTCCTGGTGGGTCTCCCATGTAAAGATACTCTGGGCTGCCCAGAGCCAGTGGGGATATGGGGAATGGAGACAGCCGGGAATGGAGCCGGCTGGCAGCGAGTGGCTGTGCCTGGCAGGGCAGTGCCCACTGTCTCTGTAGATGTGGCTGTTGGGCTCCCTGCATGCCCCTCCCGTGCCCCTCTGGATGCAGCAAGGGACTGGATTGTCTCTGGGATGGTGGTCAGGTCACTGCATTCACACTAGACTTTTGGAGAAGCAGATGAATGTCCCCTCCACATGCCAGTCCCCTCCAGGACAGAGATGCTACACAACAAAGTCTCCTACAGGCCTTTGCCATGACACACTTAGGAAGCTCCGGTCCAAGACGAGGCCCAGGCGAGAGTGGGATTTAGAGCCTTGTTGGCATCATTTCCATTGGAGTTTGGCACCACATGCCTTTGAGGATCATAGCCCTGGTGACCTTCCTGACACCATCCCCCCATCCTGGTGTGGAGCAAGCACCTGTGGCACCATGAGCAGCTGTGCCTCTGTAGTTGTGAAGGGCTTGCATTCCTCAGGACCTGGGCAAATTGGAGCACTTCCTGCAAAATGGACTCTCGGAGCCTTGCTAATCCACGTCCAACTGCTTCTTCTCCAAGGAAGCCGAACACAGAGCCTGCTCAGGGGCTTCCCACAGGAAGTTATTGCCTGATAGGAGCTGCTGGTCCTGCTGCAGGACATGGGGCTGCTGCTTATGCCATCAGGAAGATGGGGCTTTTCCAGCTGGGGAGTTGGCAGATGTGGGCTCTGGTCTATGCAGCAGCTCGGCTTCCTCACTCCTTTCCATGTCCATGACGCATGGTATGGTTGGAAGCATGACTGCAAGTGGTGAGGAACATAGCAGCTCTAGGGAAACTTGCCACTCAGCAGCAGGAGACTTCTGCACCTTCCTACACCCTTGTTCATGGAATTTCACCCTCGGAGAATCAACATCTGGCAAGGCAGAAAAAAATGTAAAGCAAATAACCATGAGTAGTAATTGGAGACCCGTTTGGAAATTGGTTTGCTACCTGCATGCCTCCCAGGCAAGCTTTTCCCTGTTAACCATTGTGCATCTTTGCATGAAAAACGAGGCTTTATTTCCAGACTGGGTAGCAGCAGCGCAGCAGGATGGGGATGAACACGCTGTGTCCCCTCCAATCTTCCCACAATCAGGCTACTCCCAGCACCGAGCTGCCGCTGCTGCTGCAGAGATAGATAGCCCTGGATCCAGATGGCAGCTGCCTTCCTCACTGCCTGTATCATCCCCTCACCATCCACAGAGGAGGGGAGCAGCCTGCAAGGATGTGTCCCTGGGAGGGCCCAGTGCCGCGCAGACACCTGTGTCCCTGGTTTCACCGCTGGGCTCAGGCTAGCCATCAGCTTATGCCGAGTGCCGTCAGCCCCAGGCAAGGCTGTGCTGGGCTGTCGAAAGCTGGGCTGACTCCCATTTGCTTTTGGATGGGGTTCAAGGAGCTGATTTGGAGCTTGGCCGGCTTTTTCTTCTCACTATTGTCCAGCCTGGACGCAGGGCTGAGCCACAGCTGTCCGGTCTCTCCAACCAGCCATGCTGGGGGCAGGGGGCAGACAACAGCCCCTTGCTGCAGCTCCACATCCCAAGGCAATATGTCTGGTCCCCAAGAGTACAGTGGGGTGAGCTGGGTCACCCCAGCCAGGCCTAGCATCACCCACCTCCCATGAGGAGGCTATTGGAGAGGGGGCTCCAGTCAGACTCACTGAAAGGGAAGGGGTTGCAGGTGATCACAGGCCATTGCTGGATTGGTCAGGGTGAGTTGTTTTGAGTAGGGAGTCTGGTTGATTATTCTTCATTTTGGTGGTGTATTTAGCTTTTTGCAGAATAAATGGAAGTGTAGGTTCTGCTTGGGTCTGTGAGGGAAGCACTTGGCTCAAGCTACTGTTTGAGGTGCCGTGTCTTGCCAAAAGCTGGTTATGTACAGCAGAGCTTTGCTGAAACAACACTCCTGGGATTTGCACCAACTCCTGCAGCCTGGGCTTAGTGTGGTCTGCTCTCCATGCCGTAAACATGACAGGGTTTTGCAGATATCTGTATTCCACACTTTGTACCTGTTAACATATCTGGTTTGGGAGATCAGTTTGGTTCCTCTGTGGGCAGTGACTTCAGCTATTCCAACCATGCAACTACCTGCAGAGGTTCATGTGGGCTCTGTGTGTGACCTGGTGTTATAGTTTCAGGTGTCCAAGAGAAGATCCTTAGCCCCTTGCTGCAGAGACATTGCAGAGAGAAGGTTCCCACCAGGCTGAGCTCTTCCATGCCAGCTCTCATTCTACTCAGGCAGGCTCCCATGGACATCAGCCTTTCTCGTGACTGGCTGGTGGGTCTGAACCATGGACTGTCAGAAAAATTGCCTTTCCTTAGAGCTTTTCCCAAATGAAGCCTGGCTTGCTGCAGCTCCTTACCAAGCTTTCTGGCTGCTTGAAGGAAGCACAGCACAATGTCCAGAGCTGTTATGGTGATCTCATGGCAGAGGGCTGGAACTAGATGATTTTTAAGGTCCCTTACAACCCAAACCAGTCTGTGTTTCTGTGATTCTATGATCTTGGTGGGTTTATGCCCTCTGGTTGTAGATGACATGGAGGGGGCAAGGTGACAAGCAGCTTACACTCAGCTGTGGGATGGTTTAGACATCTTCTGGTCTGACTGCTGTGATCTCTAGGGAGTGTGGACCGTTCTGTGGCCTGAGGAGCCTCTGTTGCTCCATTTTCTGGTGTGAGACCCTCCTCTGTGCCTGGGGTCCCCATGAGGAAGACAGAGATGAGTTGGTTGTGTGTTAGCCTGGTTTGGGTCAGACCGAAGTCCTCGGCTGCAGCTGCAGGGACCTTCACAGGTTGCTTTGGGAGCATCCTCAGGGTGCCAATGCTTTCCACCATCTTCTTACTCCTATGCTCCCTTGGCTCAGCTGTGTCCCCTTCAGTGTCTCCAGGACTTGCACAGCTCTTTCCCTGTTCCCATTAACCACGGTCCTTCCTGAACCCATCACTGTCCTCCAGGACTGGGACAGCCCTCCCATGTTTTCCTGTCCATCACCCTCAGTTCTCCCATGGTGGCAGTGCCTGTACCTTCCAAGGAAGCTGCAGGGCTGGCATGGGGTGGGCAAGGGCCACTTCCTGCTGCTCCATCAGCAGAGCAGCACCCCACGAGGTATTTATAGGCTTGGTAGTGTTATTCCCCTGCCAAACTATTACGGAAATAGGCTCTGTGTGTGTCATAGGAGAGAGGATTTTAATGGCACAGGTTTCACTGCAGGAATGAAGCTGACGCTCCATCACCGTTTTCCTTGTCCAATTAATCCTTCCCATAGTGGAGCATTGTGAGGCGGTGGCTGCTCTGGTGGTTCATCTGGGGCATCATGGGCTTGGGCAAGTCCTTGAGGTGGGTGCCTCAGCCAGGTGCCCAGCACCTATGGGGCAGGGACCTGCTGCCCTGCTCCCACCCTTGGCTGACCCAAATTGTGGGGGATCAGTGCCTCTCACCCTCTGGGAGCAGCCCGCGCCCCAGGGACCACCTTCTTCCTGGGGCAGAGCTGCTAGGGCAGCCAGGACTCAGAGCTGGTGTTGGAGCCGAGCAGGCACAGTTAGTAGACAAAGTCCTTTGTCCAGGAATTTTTGTGTTCTGAACAGCGAGATGATTTTCTGAATGATCAGAAAGGGCTGGTTTGGCATTTTCTTGATAACCCACCCTCCTGTCTCAGCTGGACACTGCTGCTGGTTTGGGAAGAGTTTGAAGTCCAGTGGTGTCTTAGGAGGTGTTTCAGCTGGCTGGAATGTGGACAATTTCTCAGCTGTCAGCTCATAACCACTTGTACCATTCCCTGTCTGCCCCTGCTTGCTGTGGGGAAAAGCCTTTGGGGTGGAAAAAATTATTTCATGGCAGGCCAGGGTTTGGGTTCTGCTTTCCAGGCAGCATGCTGGATATGTGGAGGGCATGGATAGACAGCCTACTGCAGCACCGTGTCTGTGTCAACCCTCTGCTCAGTGTGGAGGGTGATGCTCCCTGAGAGGGTGATTCTCCTGAGGGGAGGATGCTCGTGCAAAGTGTGTGACCTGCACGGTGGGGCAGGAGGACTGGCCAGGAGTGGGGCACCCAAGCTCCCCGTGAGCTCCTCTATCCTTTCTTGGGGCTGGAGGGAATGGGAGTCCTGCCCCCAGCAAACGGGTCTGTTCGTGTGCTGTGAGGAGAGAGCGGTCCTCCTGCTGCCCTACGGGAGCAGTGCAGGCCGAGGTGATGGCTCAGAGCCGTGGGGAGCCAAGTCCTCTGTGTGACCCTGTGTGACCTGGAGACGGGAAGCTGCTGCAGACAGACCGGGGCTTCCTAGGTTCAGGAACCTAAGGAGCAGTGCAAGGCCTCACAGCTGCGGGAGCAGCTGCCGTGGAGCTGCTGGCCATGCGGCCCCTGCCCCTTTAATGTCTCCTCTCAGAGCTGTGAGGTGGGGATGGAAACCTTCCCCTCCTATCGCTCCTTGGCAGCCTCTGGCAGTGCCAACCAGTGGGTTGGAGAAACCCACTTCTGGGGCTCTGTGCGCTCTGTCCCAAGGTGAGCCACCCAGGGGCTGGTGGCCAGGGGTCAGTGGTTCCCCCCAGCCCCCAGCAGTGCTGCCCGCAAGCACAGCAGACAGGCTCTTGCAGAGACAGTTTGGAAACTGGGAACCTCTGAGCTGAAGCAAAATGTCCTTCCCACACAGCTGAGCCTGTCTTCCTCCCTCCACCAGTGCTGCTGCTGGGGAGCTGCAGGCTCATGGCTGTGCCAGGGTGCTGGGCAATGGCAAAGGATAGTGCCCTGTGTGATGGAGAGACCTGAAGTCCAGTGCAAGGAGTGCAGCTGGGCTGAACAGCCCTGGGAGGGATATCGCAGGTATCCCCCAGGACCCAGCCCTCCTGGCCCATGGCTCTGCAGGCCCCTCTTTGTTTCCTGCCTTTTGGTGGTGGATGCTGTGGGTGGGACTGTGTAGCTCTGGGGGCAGCATCCCTGCCCTGTACCCCTCCTGCCCACATCTCCATGGCTTCCACCCCCCAGGCTGGCTGCCCAGCCAGCTGCACCCCTTGTCCTTTCCAACCCTCAGTTATTTTCCGGACAGTTGTTCCTCTCTCTGGTGGCTGCTTATCTTGAAATAAATGCTGAGCGCTCTTCTCCTCCTCCTTGCTGCACTGTCCCTTAGGACAGACCATTCAGCCTGCTCCTCCTCCTCCTTTTCCACTTCATTAATGAGTCTCTTTGCACTAAGAAGTCGTGATAGCTGCTGGGGGACCTGGAAGGGCTGTAGAGAGCAGGGAGGCCACCAGCCCAGCTGCCAGGGTTTGGGATACGGGGCACTGGGTTTGGGATGCTGTGTGGGTTCCTTGGTGCTGGCTGAGCCCCTGGCATGGCACAGGGTGTATGGGGTGAGAGGGAGAGGGCAGGCAGGGGTTTTTTTGCCCATGTGCAGTGGCAGAAGGCAGAGAAGGCAGTTTCATGCAGCTCCCCGCTGCTCTGCCATGGGTTTGTCCTGTTTTTGCCCTTCATGGTGTTCTTCACCCTGCTGCAGGGCTTCTCCTTCTGGATGGGCAAACCCTGGGGTGGCCACCCTGCTCTATCCCTGCAGCAAAGTTCCACATGGCTGCTGATATTTTCTCAAAGGCCCGTGGATCTCACAGGCGATTTCCACTGGCACTGGTGGGCTTCCGATCCTGTGGGCTGCATGTGGCAGGGGTTGGGGGTCAGCCCCCAGCCCCTCACTCAGCAGCAGTTCCCCAGCTCCACTTATGCCCATTGGCAACAGAAGGCTCAGGGTGGTACCTATGCTTAAGGAAATTGGACTTTCCAAACACGTTTTGTGGGCATTGCTTTAATTTCCCAGCGTCTCAACACTCTCCCAAACCTGAGAAACTGAGATGGTTTCTCCTCTGCAGGGAGGGAGGCTCCTGTTGTCACTCTCTCACATTCGCACACATCACACACACAGAGACTCTTATTTCTCTTCCTTCCCACTTTCCTCCTCCAAATGACTTCAAACACTTTATGAAAATGTTATTTTCTCTCAAAGTGTTGCTTTTCTGCCTTGCTTTCTTGAGCAACCTGATAGCTTTCCCTGGGCTCATAGTGTGGAGCGGTAGGGTTGCCCCTGAGAAAGGGGGAAGGTGCTCAAGTGGCTGTGCTGACTGTGCTGAGCTGTCCCAGGGGGTAACATCAAACCTGCCTGTGCTTCTAGTGGGCTCATCTGATCCCTCAAAGTAGCTCTGGAATGAATCACAGAATCACAAAATGGTTTGTGTTGGAAGGGGCCTTACAACAGGGACCTTGAAGGCCATCTTGTTCCACTCCCTGCCATGGGCAGGGACACCTTCCACTAGACCAAGCCCTGTCCAACGTGGCCTTGAACACTTCCAGGAATGAGGCAGTCACAGCTTGTCTGGGCAACCCATGCCAGTGCCTCACCACTTTTGCAGGGAAGAATTTCTTCCTAACATCCAATCCAATTCAATAGAATAAACCCCTCCTGCCAGGTGGTGCAGTGAGGACACAGCTCAACTGTGCTCTCTGGGATGCCATGGGAGTCCTGTTCTCCAGAAGCATGTGAGAAGATGCCCACAGCCCCATGGCAGCCTGACTTCCCTGGGTAAGACCTGCTTCCCCTGTCCATGGCAGGCTCTGTCATCAGAGAACCCCGTGGGCACAGAGGGACTCAGGACAGGCTGGAGGTGGGCTGGAGTGAACCCCCTTTGCCGGCTGTGGAAGGCACTGACTCACAGCGCTCTCCTGTGCTGTCACAAGCAGATGGATAATTTGATCACCTAGCAACTGGAATAACGTAGGGGGACTAAACCATCATCCCCCTGGGTGGCAGGGGCCAGGCAGCCCCCAGCCACTCCCCAGCCCCTAGGCTTCCCTGGGATGGGGATGGGGCAACCCTTTCCTGCCAGCTCCCTGGAGCGGGATCACACCTGCCACCAGCACCTGAACAACAGTTTGGGTCTATGGCTGAGCTGGGGTGCAGGGCAGGAGGAGATCCCCCAGGACCAGCTCCAGGGGAGGAGCTGGGTCTCCAGCACTGTTTTGACAGGCTCCTGACTGGAGCATCCAGGGGTCCTGCATGAGGAGAAGGAGTATTGTACCAGGACCTCCAGAGCACAGTGAAGTTTTTTGGAGATGAACACAAAGAGCTTTGGATGGGGTTCACCAACCCCTTGTCACCCCCTCCTTTGTGTCCCACTATGGCACGATCTCTGAGCGCTCTTGTCTCCTGCCCAGTTCCTTGCCTGGCACTATCCAAGACAGAGAATAACTCTAACATCATTGTGTTTATTCCAATTGTCCCATCCTGGGCAGAAGTGGTTTGCTCATGGTAGAGTCTGGGTGCTGCCTGAGGTGGCAGTTACCTCCTGATGGCTCCAGCC
Source organism: Margarornis squamiger (assembly GCA_035222235.1). Classification (NCBI taxonomy): domain Eukaryota; kingdom Metazoa; phylum Chordata; class Aves; order Passeriformes; family Furnariidae; genus Margarornis; species Margarornis squamiger. The sequence goes on along the minus strand of JAWWTY010000048.1, from coordinate 1,015,177 downwards.
ACTGACAGTGGCTCTTGGCATGCCCCATTCCTGGAAGCATTCAAGACCAGGTTGGAAGGGACTTGGAGCAACCTGCTGTAGTAGAAGATGTCCCTGCCCATGGCATGGGGTGAAATGAGAAGGACTTTAAAATTCCTTCCAACCCAAGCCATTCTGGGATTCTACTACAGTCTTGCAGAGCAGGTGATGGGACCTTCTGGGGCCGGGCTGAACTGAGAAGGAAGGCAAGTGCTGAGCAGGGAGAGAGACACGGAAGTGTGAAGACACTGTTGCTTTTGGGGTGCCCATGGCACCCATTCAGAGGTTGCTGGAATCCCTGTCCTGCAGACCCCTCCATGGCTCCAGCATGGCTGCCTGTGGGACAGGTGAGTGAGGACACACCTGCCCTGGCCAGAAGTTCCAGTGTCCTGTGGGAGGCCCCTGCTGGCCCCAATGTGCTGCCCTGGTGCTCAGGCCTTATTGGCAGTGTGGGATCGCTCACAGATATCAGGGAGTCCAGTATGAACCAGTCCAGGTGCTGGAGTGTGTGGTGAAGAAAGACCACCAATCCGTCGGACACTAACCCAGATCTGTGCAGCCATCTGGCTCCCAGAAGCAAACTCCATCCAGGCTGCACCAGGCCATCCTGGCTGGGTACAGAGATGTAGCTGCTGCTCTCCTCCTACAGCCACTGAGGCTGAAGGCTGTGGGGCCATCCCAGTACCAGGGCAGGGCGTGGGCTGGCCGCCAGCACTGCAGCTGCCTGGCCCAGAGAAGGGCTGTGTAAATAGGGCACCCCAGCTCTCAGCTTCTCTTTGTGGGACAGAGACGATATAATTAGAAGAGACACCCTGTTCCATGCCAAGGAAGCCTCTGTGCTGCTGCGGCCCCAGGAGGCCGGCAGCTCTACTTTGGTGGCACAACTTGTCTCATTGAAGGTGAGCCACTTCCAGGCAGGGTGCCCTGACTGTTTGAGTCCCTCACCGTGCCTGATCTCCTTGCTAGATGACCATGTTTCCTCTCCTCTGTTGTAGGATTGGTGGCTTTGGGGGAACCCTACAGGAGATGATTGGAGAGGTGATGCTGGCAGGATCTGAGCATGGATCACACTCCCCAGGAAGTCTTTATACACCCTTTAAGTTCTTTGTCCAGAGCGTGGTCAGGAACTAGAACAGGCTTCCTGGGGAAGTGGTCATGACCTCAAACCTGACAGAGCTCAAGAAGCGTTTGGACAATGCTCTCAGGCACATTCTATTGAATTCTGTGCTGCGGAGGGCCAGGAGTTGGACTTGGTGGTCTTATACGGTTCTATGGGAACTCCTGTTTAGGGGTTCTGACATCAAAACCATCAAATCCAGCCATTTTTGCCCCTGCCAGCAGCCAGGAATATGTCTGGTATCCACACTCCTTCCAGCCACCTCTAATTCCTCCACAGGGATGGGCTCAGACCAAGCACCCACCAGTTCCATCAGGGTCCCTCTGCTAGGCTCCCATCTCAGTTCAGGGTGATCTGTGGGTGCTCTGTGCAGTGTGTGTTCCATGAGCATCCCACAGACCACTGCAGGAACAACCAAGGCTCTGTGGGCAAAGAAAAATTTCAGAGAAAGAGAAAAGTAATTTTAATTGCACACGTACCTGTTTACACTGATCTACTGGTTTCCACTGGAGCTAAAAGGCTGCTGTAACCTCCCTGTCTTGGAGGGATTTGAAGGGGTGTTCATGTACCTCAGGCTCAGAGCTCAGGTCTTGGGGCTGTTCTCCCCGGAGCTACAAGGGCAGAAGGGAGAAGGGCAACTGCTTTGTCATCCCCAACACTGGGAAGGGAGTGACCCCCCCAAGGGCATGCCTAGGACCATTGGGGTACATCAGAACCTTTTCCATGAGAAGTCACAGCACATTGTAGCCTGTGAAGAACTGGGTGCAAGAAGGAGCCCTGATCCACCCTGGATGCCTGCCCTGGACAGTGCCTCGATCTGTAGAATGCAGGGGAGTGCAGGTGGGACTGTCCTGCCTCAATGCTGGCACAGGGACCTATGTGGGAGTCCCTCTAGTAACCTGTGGTGAGGCCCCAGTGTAGGAGGGGCATTAGAAACCTCCAGGTTTTCTGAAGACCCACCAGGCTGTGACAGAGTTTGCTGGCAACAGGGCAAGAGGAGCAGGGGTGGGAATGGGGCTGGGTGATGATGGGGGCTCCCACAGTACTTGGCATCTTCTGCCTTTGGCAATGCTGCCAGAGTATGAAGAGGCATTTTCGATTGGAAAGCCAAAATGGTGGAGACCAAGCCATCATTGTAGCTGTTGAGTTCTTGGCTCTGCCCTGGACCTGGCCCAGGTATCCCTCAAAGGGGCTCCCCAGGGGTCTACAGTACCCAGCAGCTCTGTGGCCAGGGTGACTCCCAGGTCGTTCCTCCTCTGCCTCTGCCCAAGGATCAGAGCAGATGCGGCTCAGCACAGAGCCCTCAGAGCCCCAAGCTGCCTTGCCAGGAGGAAAGAGTTGCTTTTCCCTTTACATGTTTTAACTTCCAGTGTCATTCCTGCACCTTCCTCTCTCTGCAGATGGGATGGGATAACTTTCTGGTCAGCTGGCCATTTAAGTGTAGGGTGGCTCCGTTTCTCCTCTGCTGCAGGCACAAAGGACCAGCGTGGGCACAGTGCTGCTCCCCAGGGAGCCCTGGGGGCCTCTGGCACCAGGACCTTGGCTGGCATTTCTTGGGAAGGGGAATTTCACAGGATTCACAAGAAGGAGAGAAGAACAAATTCAAACCTGTGGTTTCGAGGTCATCTGAGGTATGAAGCAGGCTCCAGCTCTCCTGTTTTCCCCAGTGGTGGGAAAGATGAAACTGGGAAGGAGCCAGAGAATCAAGCCCAGGGCACCTGTACTTTGCTCCAAGAATAATGGGAGGCATTGGAAAAATAATCCTCTGCTGGCAAAGCAAACAGGGACCTCCTGGGGGCTGGAGACAGTCCCAGCATGGCTCTTCCTGTGAGAGCCTGGCTGGCAGGATGGACTCCCCTCTCAGGACGAGAGCAGGAGGGACAGGGAGACACCAGGGGCCTGGGGTCTTTGCTGGGAAGGGGCTTGTCATCACCTCCCTGAGCAGCTTGTACGGCCAGCACCATCTCCTCCCCAACAGAGAAAAGACTGTCTATTTTTCCATTGAAATTCACTGTCTTTCTAAGTTTTATCACAATGGGGATCTGGAACCTTGCCTCCCCTGGAAGTCCATGGAACTCCACATGTAACTGGTGTGGTGGGGTGCTGTGGTTTGGGCGGTGGGTGCTCTTTCCCCCAGCTCCTGTGCTGGCATCACTGGGAAATGCATGTCTGCAAAAAACATGCTCATATGCAATAAAAATGTGGCTGCAAGTTCTGTTCTTTCTCAGATCATATGTTTGTGGGCATGAAGAGCTTTTACAGGTAGATTAACTTCATCAAAATTGAAAGCACTCATTAATACTACTGTAACTCTTCTGGTAGTGGCTGGGCCTGGCTCTGTGATGAAGCTGCTCCTCTGGGGGTGCCTGGACCTGGACCTGAGCCTTCCTGTCTCTTACCTCTGCTTTCCCAGTGGGTTTGCATTCCTTTGTTGGGTGATGCAGGGTCAGGGCTCTGCTCAAAGTCTGGCTCAGTGCCCAAGGGCAGGAGGGAGCAGCCAGGGCTATGCAGGGCTGGGTCCTGCCAGGGGGATCCCTGCCCCTGGTGCTCTGAGGGTGAAGCTAGTGCTTTTGAGCTCTGGCTCTGTGCTCTCTCCTATGGAAAGTCTTGGAGCACTTTGGGAGGGAGCTGAGCTGCCTGGCTTTGTGCTCATCTGTGGGTTGAGATTTGGGAGGGGGGTGGTGCTGTGGGATGGGGATCAGCACTAGGATGCCTTTTGGGAAGGCCAAAGTTGTAGAGCCATTTGTGAGGTGGCTTGGACCCACCTGTTCTCCTGCCTGGTCTGAAGCAAGTTTCTCATCCAGGAGAGAGAAGTCAGGGTCTGTAAGGAACTATGTGGGACACAGGGGCCCTGCCAGGGACAGTGAGAGCTCGGAAAGGGCTGCAGCAGCCTTGCTGCTGCTCTTGGGCTGGGGCAGTGTCCTGTCCCTGGACACTCTGTGGGAGGAGTTCAGAGTAGTCTCCAGACACTTGCCATCATCCAAAACAAAGGCACAGGGCTGGTGCCCATGTGCCAGGCTGGTGGACACAGGGCTGAGGGGTCCTCTTGGATGTCTGGCCATACTTGTCAGCATGTGCAAGGACCCCATCATCTGTGGCTCTCGAGGAGTCCCATCTCAACACAGACCTTTCCTCTTGGAGTTCTTCCTCAGCCAGATCCACCTCCCTGCCACCAGTGGCCGCACAGGAGGCAAGGGGAACTGTAAGAAGTGGGGGTGATTGCTGTGCTGCTGCCCAGTCCCTGGTGTGACTTCCTGATCATGGGAAGGAGGCTCCATGCCCCCCTGAGACAGCACAGGTGGCCCCAGTCTGGTGCCAGGCTGCCCTTCCCTGGCGGCACCAGGTAGATCCGATTTGTCTCCCCTGCCTCCATTGGCCTCACTAAGCAGGTTTTAATTTTGTTAAATAAATATAAAGTAATGGCAGCAGGGCTGGGAGCCAAATGGACTGGGGACATCATTGGAAGCTGGGCGGGCTCTACAGCAGGGCAGGACTCATTGTGGGAACTAGAATGGGGTCAGGCAGAGCTGCTGGCGGGAAAGCTGGTGGAGTGGTCCTGGCAGGGTGAGCCTGAGCTGACCGTCTGGAGCAGATGTGGCTCCTTGCTGCAGTGTGCTCACAGTGCCTTGCTGCCTTCAGAGCAATTTCTAAATGGCTGCTAAACAGCACTGTCAGAAGCACACTCATCTTCCCGTCCTAATTAGTGGATCAGACAGTAATTTGTAATCCGCTTGAATAGGAAGATCTGAGTGTCTAGCCCTGGAGCCTGGGCAGGACATGGGGATGGCAGCACAGAGGAGAGCTCTCCTGGCCAGTACAGCATCCGGGCAGGGATGAGGGCTGTGTGCAGGGTCCTCTCAGTCTCTGCAGGAATTGCTCTCCCCTGTGTCTTAAGTGCAATTCCTCCTCTTCCATCTCCAGAGTTTTGGTATTTTCATTTCTCTTTGTGGTACCAAGTGTAGGCAAACCAGCACACAGCTGTATCACAGGTCAGCTCCTGCTGTTCCCGAGGTGGTGGCGATAGCAGGGCAGTGTAGCTGGTCACCAGAGCCCTTTGCACCACTGGTGAGCCAGCTGGGCACAGCCACAGCAGAGTTGGCATGGGCTGGGGTCAGGGAAGCCCCTCAGGGTAGACCCATCCCAGCACTAGTCTGATCTTAGGTGTGCTGATAAGTGTTTTCTTTTTCAAGGCTGATGATAAAATGAGGCCTGGGAGCAGGGACAAAAAAAACACCAAAAAGCTGAAAAATAAAATATAAGGAAGAGGGGATGAGGGCATGAAGTAAGCAGAGGACAGGGTGGTGAGCAGGAGCAGACCCAGGTTGGATGGGCAGGGAAAGGAGGCTAGCACAGAGGTGTGCTGAACTGGGGCCATCTAGAGATGCATGAGGAGCAGAAGTTTGGTGTGATGGTCACATGTCCCAGTGTCTCTGTGTGGCCCTCATACACAGCACAGGAACAAGTCAGGGGTAGGGATGGAGGTGGGGGCTCACAGGAGAGTCACAGCAGCTTCCCTGCATGTGTGAGAGCAGCGGACGGGACAGTGGCCATGGTGTGGATGGGGCTGAGCTGGGTGAAGGGTGACAGGCAGGGGCATGACCAGAGATGTTGGGATCACAGGACGCTCCAGGTTTATGAACAGGGGTGACGGGCCGGATCAGCGTTGTGCAGACCAAGGGACTGAGGAGTATGTGGGACACAGTCACGCTGCCCTCACCACAGTACAGGTGGCACTGAGCAGCTCCTTCATGGTGGTCTCTTTAGCATCAATTAGCTTGGGAAAATCATATCTGTTCTGCGTGCATTAACCTTTATAAACGGCTTCATGCGAGGAGCAGCCATGATGCACAAAGGGGTTGTGGGAGTGGGGCAGACATGGCTCATCTTGTCAATCCTGACATGAAGAGTCTGACCCAGGCGGGCAGGTGTCTGTGGGACAGGGCTGGGGGGTCGGAACCAGTCCCAGGTCACAGAGCAAAGATCTTGATGGAAGGAAACAGCTACAAGCACTGACTTCAAGGAACAGCACTTTCCTGCTGCATTTCCCCAGCCTTTAGAAGAGTGTTCATAATGGCAGTGGTGACTCACTGTGCTTTACTCACCACTAATGACAGAGCAGGGTTCTGGGGTTCCTAGTGACTCTGGCTTAGATAAACCCAACCTCTGTCTCAGATTCCCATTTATAGGGGGAGTCTGGAGTGTTCAGAGAGGGCAGGCAAGCAGCACAGATAAGGAGGGCATCATTGTGTCTGTGCTCCCCCCAGTCCCAGTGCTGTACCACAGCCAGAGGGAGAAGGCGAAAGGAAGCGATTTTGCAGGAAAGCTGCAGAGTTACACCTGTGGAGGCTTCAGGAGCCACATGCCCCAGTTTTGGAGGTCATTTTTGCAAACCTCGCTCCCCCCAATAGCTGCACTCTGAGACAGCTGCCCACATATTCATGGAGGGAGTGGTGACCCTCAACTCCCAGAGAAGCAGAAGGAGGTGTGTGGGGTATAGAGGGGCAGTGTGGCTGGAGCAGGGAACGATGAGCCTCAGGAGGTGCAGTCAGTTGCAGTCCCTGGTCTTACAGAAAGTTCTAGGTCAGCAGGGAGAGCTGCTGTGGGGGTGAACGAGATGTTCCTGAAAGACAGACTTCAAGCCAGGCCTGGCTATGCGTGGCTTGGAGTGAACAAAGCACAAGAGCAAAGTCACTGTGGAGCAGTGTCACCATGAGAAGCAGGATCACCATGAGTTGCAGGGTCACTGTGCAGAGCAGAGTCACCATAGAGCAGGACCTTTGTGCATGTCAGAGCCTGGATCCAGAGAGGGGTAGGCTGCAGCTCTCTGTGAGAGCCTGTCCTACCAGTGTGCCCAGCTCACTGCCCTGGTCTTGCCCCCAGTGGGACCTGTTGTCCGGTATCTGCTGATGCCAGGTGTCCCAGTCCTTACTGGGGGTAAGTGTCCCCCATGCCGACCCAGCCCTCTATGTGCTGCCTGGGCAGTGAGTCATGGAGCTGGGGTGAGCAAGAGCCTGAGACAGTCACAAGGAGCTTATCATCACTGCCGTGGGCTTCGCCTTCCAGCCTGCCACACTTGTCACAGAGATGTTGGTGGCCCCAGACATTCACTGGCTGATTTAGGCAAACCAGGGGTCAACCCACCACAGGTCTTCCCCTCCTGGAGTGGATCTCCTTCCATGTGCAGTGGGAGTGTTGACACAAGCATTGGCACTGGTTTAGATGAACTGACGGGTTGGTGGGATCAGAATCCTCTCCCTCCATGTGCTGGCAGCACACAGAGGTCTGGCTCCTGCAGAGGTACCTGAAAGGGTGTATGGGCCCAGGGACATGCCAGGCTGATTGTGAAGCAACTGCAGGAGCATGATGTGAAGACAGAAATGGAAAGGATGCTGAGTGTGAGAGGCAGTGAGGGGACCCTGGAGGACACTGAACTCTACATACTTTCCCAACAGTGCTGCATCCCGTGGGGCCTGAGGGATGCTGGGTCTGTGGGGGCTGCTCTGTTCATCCTGCATGGTCAGACCATGCCCTGTCTGCAGCTGGATGTGTCCCTGCTGGTACTGAGGTCAAGAGTCAAGGGATGACCTCAGGGTCTAAGAAAAGACTTCCTTGTGCCCATCCATCTTCTCTGGATGCTGGATGCATCTGAACCACTTCTTGGGACATTGCTCATCCCAAGCCATGTGGGACTGGGGTCAGGACTTAGTCCTGGGAAGGTTTACCAAGGCTCGGGCTGGAGGCAAGAGCCAGAGGGCTGCTTCCATACTGGCAGGGCAGGGAGGGGGCTCGTCCTCTGTCCTAACCAGGAATGTCCCAGCTCATGTGGATCAGAGAAAACCCTCCTCGGTCAGAGGGACTGTACAGAGGGAACAGTGGGAAATTTCTGGGGGCTCCACAGGCACCTGCCACCCTGGAGCAGAGACTCCAGGGCTGCCAGCAGCAGCCCCACAGGGATGTGGGCTGCTGGAGGCATCAGGCTCAGCAGGGTAGCCCTGGTACCTGCACTGCCAGTGGGTGAGATGTTCCTGCAAATCCATCTTCAAACTGCTTTTGGCCAAACCTGGGGTTGGAGCTGCTTATTTTGCTGTAAGGGGGTAGTTTCAGCTACCCCACACTGTCGCTGGACTGCAAAGTGTCACCTCTGGGCACAGAGACTTGTCAGAGCTGTCCCTGGGGCTCAGCAGGGCAGGGGGATGTGCAGGACCCCCAGAGTCCGTAGGGCCCTGCACATCCCTGGCTCAACTCTGGCGCTGGCATTTTGGGGGTCCCTGGCTGCGCAAAGCAGTTCTGTGTGCATGTGTTGAACAGGGAAAATTAATTTTAAGATTTTTTTTTCCCCTAATTTTCCCTTTTTTTCCCTGAATTACAAAATCTGGGACAGAACTGACTGTTTATATTTGTCACACATACACACGGTGCTGCGTCTATACATTATCCTGACATCAAAGGGACGTGTGACGTGTCTCTGGCGGCACAGACAGGAGGGGACACACGGCTCTTGGAAGAGAGGAGGATGTTATCAAAGAGTTACAGACAGCTCCTGGAAAGGAGAATGAGGAATAAGGACAGAGAGCACAGAGCTGGAGCGACTGTGAGGCACTGCAGAAGCAATTCTTCCCCTGGTCTTTTCATCTTCTTTATAACAGCAGGGCAGGAGCGAGCCCCTTATGGTAGGGGCTTGGTTATTATTTTAAGCAAAAGGAATCTGCAAATGTGATAGCTGGGGGGGGCTGGGGAGGGTTTATTTGGAGAGGCAACTGAATGAAACCCATCCAGCACAGACAACTGGACCACGGTGAGGCTCAAGATGAAGCCACCACCCCAGCCAGGAGGGTGCTGAGGTCCTTGGAGTGGGGACACCTGTGCCACTGTCTCAGTTTCTGAGGGGTCCAGCACCTCACCCCCGTGCAGCCCAAGCACCCGAGAATGTGTCACTTGTAGAGGGCTTTTCTCAAAGGGCCACTGAAGCTTGGGAAGCAGATGAGCCTTTGGCACCCAGATCAGAACAAGCTTGGGCTGAGTGGAGGTATGAAATAAAGCTTTCTGGACACTGACCTAACTCTGGCCTTGTTCCTAGGATGGACAGCCCCACGGGACCCTTATTGTCTGGAGTCCCTCAGCATGTCCACCCCTCAAACCCTGCCTGCGTGCCCTCCCTCCCAGCAGGGCAGGATGTGAGCTGCCAAGGGCATCTCCATGTCCCCTTCTTCCCCATGTTCCAGGTGAGGGAATGCACTGTGCATCCCTACACATGTCCCAGCACTGTCTGTGACTCCAGTTAGACCCTGACACTGCATGATTTTGTCCTCTCTGGATCCAGCTGGGCAGCACAGCTGCACCAGCCAGTCCTGCCCCTAGTCCTCAGGCCGCTGCTTGGAAGCTATGTGCCTGCTGATCCTCCACCCTGGGCATCTCCCAGCCACGGGACTCTAGGGATGTTCTGTCTGATCAACGTTGGGTGTTCCCAATGGCTGTCATCCCAGAGAGCTTTGGTATTCTGCTGAGCTTCCTCCTCTCTGCTCCACCTCATCTTGCACTAGGGAAGAAGCAGGTTGGCAGTGATGCCACCCACCCAAGTTGCTCCCTAAAGGATCCCATATCCAGCCCTTGCTCCTCCACAGCGTGGCTGAGTCCCCTTTTCACAGCACACCTCCCACGGGCACACAACCTGACTGATCTATGGGCTGTACTGCCATGAAGCTGGGGATGGAAAACTGGGGGAGAAAGATTTCCAAGCCTGAGACTGGTGGTAAATCTAGCCAAGGAGTTTCTTCAGGGGGATGGTGCTGGAGGGTCCCAGTGAAGGTGACAGTCCCAGCATAGGAGCCATGGGCTCAGTGCCTCTGGAGCTGGCAGAACTGAGCCTGCACCAGAGAGCAGTGACCACAGGGCTGAAAGTGCATGTTGTCACTCCTGCTGGAGGATCCTTGTCTGCCTCGGGAGAAGCCTGGAAGGCAGAAAGGCTCCCACTGTCCTCTGAGCTGCCAAGGTCCTTCCTGGGAGCTGGTGCAGATGCCAGCTGCCACGTGGCTTGTACCCGCAGGACGGTGGTGTAATTAGGTGGAAAGATGGTAAGGAACTTGAGAAATGGGCAATTGAAAGGAGGGAGAGGGCAGAGTCGTGCTTGGATTGGGATCTGAGGAGGAAGCTCTTCACTCCAGAGGGTACCTCTCCATGCTCAGGTCCTCAGCCCTGGAGCAATGGGGAGATGTGTGTGGGCATGTGTAAGGCACGAGGTGGGAGCTGGAGCTGTGCCACCTGCAAGAACTGTCCTCGGGGCTCCCCACAGGGCCCCCCTGATGCCTCCGGCACCCTGCTCAGCCTCTGCGCAGAGACCGGATTTGTTCCAGCTCAGCACGCTCGGTGCGTTAAAGGGGAAGAGTCGATCTGATCCAACTGGGAAAACAACTGCGCTGGGCTCGGCAGATGGAGGGAACAGTCTGGCAAGTCGGGCAGTGATGGCAGTGTCCCTCAGTGATGGCAGTGCCCAATGGCGATGGCACTGCTCCATGGTGATGGCAGCGCGCTCAGCAACGAGTGTCCCTCAGCAATGACAGTGCCCCATGGTGATTGCAGTGTCCATCAGAGGTGACAGTACCCTACAGGAAGCACCTGCAGCAACTGCTGCCCATCAGCCCTGGATGCCCATTCCCCACACCACGGTTCATGTGCTCCTGCCTCTGGTGCTGCATGGAGGGGGCACCAGCTGTGGTGGTGGTAAGTGACAAGCTGTATGAGGGGGCTGGATCCACACCTGATGCAGTCATGTGGATTTCCCCTCTGGCATTCCCAGACAGACACCATGGCTCAGGTCCGGGTTTCTTTCTGCTTCCCCTGAACTGACTGGACAAGAGCCAGGAGCTGCTTCCTCTTCCTCCAGCAGTCTTGGGTGGAGATCCCAAGCCCTCACCCCCCAGTAGCATTTCCTGGGGCCCAAGGTTTGCTGTGTGCAAAACAGACCCCCAGCGGTGTGAGATTATTCCTCACCTCCAAGGAGTGCTGGAAACATGGAAGCCAGTGAACTGCAGCACTGCCATACAGCTGCTGGTGGCTGTTTTAGGGAGTATTTGCCTTGCTGGGATACTGAGATATCCCCCCTGTCCTTTCCAGGTCGCTCACAACTGAATCCAGCCTCGCCCACCTGGGGACCAGGAGAACCTCTCCCTGGGGACCCTACACTCCTCTGACATTCAAGTCCTGTTCCTCTCCTTCCCTGGAGGAATCTGTATCCTCCAGGCTGGTGGCACTGAGAGCCCTCCTCAAAGTTTTCTGGTGCCCATCTGTCTGTCCAACCCTGAGGCAGGAACTCTGCACCCAAGTTTTGGCCAGTAGAAGGAGAGCTGCTTCTCTGGATGGCGCTGCCTCTGATCTGTCTCTGCCAGGCAATTCCATACACTGCTGGCTGCTCCTCCAGTTTTGGAGTCATTCTGCCCCTTAGGTTTGGAGCTGCCTGACCCCCGTGACTCATCCCAGTCCAGCTGGGGCTGGTTGTGCCTTGAACCTTCTCCTCAGTTAAATTTCTAACAGATTCCTGGTGGATGCCTGGTCTGGGGAGGCTCCCACTGCCCTGGGACTGGGGCCAATGGTCGTATCTGTCCGGGAAGAGGGAGCAAGTTGCTCAGACCCAGCACCAGTGTCCCCAAGCACTGGTCTTGCTGCACTGGTGCACTGGGGGACTGGACTCTTGCACTAATATTCCAGCATGGATTTTAAGTTCTTAGTGGGAGGTTTCAGTGATGATGGCCACAGTGATCCTGGCTTTTCTCCTCCATGGCTGGATGGGGGCCTGGTGCTTCTTGCTACCTGGATCGTGCTGGATGGTGATCCAGAGTGTTTCTCCAGGGAATGATGTTGGAGAGCCTGAACACCATTATACACAGCATCCCCGTCCATCTGAGATGAAGACTCTTGGGCTGCTCCATCTCCTGGTCCACGTGTGCGCAGGATCAAGAAGCCATGAGTCAGGGCTTTGGGAAATCTAAGCTCCATCCCTAGCTCTTCTCTTGGCTCCCTGTGATATCTTTGGCAAGGCCTTACCCCCCTGTACCCCGTGATACCCAGTTGCAAGAGACATGTAGGGCTTATTGGGCATACTGGAGAAGGTGTTTCTGCAGCTGTCGTGCTGTTGGATCTGCAGTGAGGCGGGACATGTAGAGCAGGGACAATGTGTATGGGGACAGCCCGGGGACAGCCTCACACCACTGTCCCCAGCGCACTGGGAAATTATGGGACTGAGATGAATCTGCTTGTGGCTCTCAGTCTGGGAAACCTCCTGGCAAATGCTTCAATGTTTGTTTCAGGGTCTTGTGAGTACATGAGGTGTCCATGGACTGGAGAAAACTGGTTTTTAAAGAAAACCAAGAAGGGCAGTGCTGTGTAGCAATGACCTGCCAGGACCCAGCAGGCGTGTATGTTGTCTCAGCCCCAGCTGAGTTTCAGAGCCAACAGGGAATGGCTTGGGAGGCTGCTGGGACAGGGAGGCTCTAGTTGGTGTTCAGGGCTGAGGGAACACAAACTGGAGTCTGTCAGAGACTGCCTTGGTCCTGAAGGAAAGAGCAGTAGAGTGTGGGGAGGTGGTCCCTGGGCTGTGCTGGGAGAGTGTGGAGATGTCGTGGTGGTGACCTAATGTCATACAGGGAGGGTGGCACAGCAGTTTGTGCCTTGTGATGGGCCTGGGGTCCAAGGGCTTCATCAGTGAGACAAGAATGGGGAAAATTGGAATGATAGGACTGTGACCTCCCTCTCTGTCCTCCTCATGGTGGAGTGAGGACGCCACTCTGGGGGTGACCCTCCTCAGTTGTGGGCGGTGGCTCACCTTGGCTCATCCTCTCTCTCTCTCCCCATCTTGAATGGGACATATCCCCAGGCTCTGACCAGTCTACCTGGCCTTGACACAGCCTTTACAGGGTGTTGTGTCTGCTCACTCCTAGTGCAAACAGAGGAGTTTGAAATTCTTCTGTCTTATGAACTCAATATACTTTTTTTCAACCCAAATGTCTTTTCCCCTTTGCCAAGGAAACATCTGATCAGCAGCAATTAGCAAAGCAAGATGCAGTAATGACCTTTCTATTGTGTCTGGGCAGTCTCTGGGTGCCCTCAAGGAGCACATGCCAGATGTTTGGGGAGCTCTGCTCTGCAAAGGCAGGGCCAGGGCCTGGCATTGCAGAGGAAGAGGCACTGGCAGGGCTCTGCAGGGCAGCAGTGTCACCTGGGCACCTGGTACACAGCCTCTGTATCCAGAGAAGAGCAATGGAGCTGGGGAAGGGGCTGAAGCACCAGGAGCAGCTGGGAGAGCTGGGGGGGCTCAACCTGGACAAAAGGAGGCTCAGGAGGGACATTCTCACTCTCTGCAACTCCCTGACAGGAGGGTGGAACCAGATGGCGGTTGAGCTCTGCTCCCAGGAAAAAAGGGACAGGATGAGAGGAAACAGCCTCAAGCTCCACCAGGGGAGGTTCAGGTTGGATATTAGGGAAAATTTCTTCATGGAAAGGGTGGTCAGGCATTGGAACAGGCTGCCCAGGGCAGTGGTGGAGTCACCATCCCTGAAAGTGTTCAAAAAATGTGTGGTTGTGGTACTTGGTTTAGTGGTAGGCTTGACAGTGCTGGGTTAAGGGTTGGAGTTGATGGTCTCAGAGGGCTTTTTCAACTTCAGTGATTGTATGATTCTAAGCCCCTGTGGCTGGCCATGTTCTTTTGGTGGTTTGTTCTCAGATCTTGCCGTGCTGCTGTTCACCAGCACATCCATGGAAAAGCTGGACTCAGGTACTGCTTTCCCCATCCATCATCAATGATTCTCTTTTCATTTGCTTTTTGGGCTTTACTTTTTTAATCCAGCTGTCTCCTGCCTTACAAATGTTCTTCCCTCAATTTCTTACACCAGGCTGCAGGGCTGTCTCCATCCATCTCCAGCTGAGCCAGGGCTAAGCCAGCGGAGCACAGGAGGGCCTGCGCCTGCTGCTGCCCCTGCCTCAGTGCCCACTGGTGCCAAACCGATTGCTCTGGCAGGAGGGGGTGCTCCCCCATGAGCTCTCACCACTGATCGCATTCCAGGCGGCTTCTGCCCATCTGACACAGTTTTCACAGGTGCAAACCATGTATGAGAGCAGACAGCTCTCATCAGCCTTCATCCGAGGTGGACACTTATTTCCTCCCTCTCCTCTGGTGCTGCTGTGGGGATTATCTCTACAGAGACATGAGGAAGGAAAAGTGCCTGACTTTCCCAGAGAAGCAAGTTGGAGAGCAAGTGGCTTGTGCCTGCCTTGCTGCAGCAGCTCCTATCCCATCCCTGGTGCATGAGCTGAGGCTGGAGGTCACCCACGTGGGCATGGCTCTCAGGGAATCTGAGTTTCTGAGGAAGGAGCAGAGCCCTGCAGAGTGCACCTTCCCTCTTGGCCCACATTCCAGAAGTATAAGGACTTCCCAGAGAAGGGAATCCAGTGTCTGCCCGGAGCTGAAGTGCAGTCAGAGCTGGGAGGTGCCAGATCACCTTGCTGTGGGACAGATTGCACCCTCCTCTAAGGTCTCCCAGTGAGGACTGTGCTGTCCTCCTTCCCACTTGGAATTTCAAGCCCCTGATATGAAATATGAACTTTTGGAGCGATGCTCTGTATCCTGTGCCCTGCCCTTCTTGGAGCTCCCCACTCTCCTGCAGGCTTGGCGAGACTGGTCATATCTGATGGGGTGTGCTGAGCTGCTCCCAGGTGCCAGAGCATGGCACAGCCAGCCCCATTCTGCTGAGTCCCAAATGAGGGACCAGCTCTGACCATCCCTGCACCAAGGTTTCTTCATCCCGACTTAATGTTCTTATCTTGAAGGCTCCCCTTCGATCAAAACCCCAGCAGCCAGTTCCCTCCATGGATTTATTGCAATGCAATTTTCTTCCTCTAATCTGATCAGGGTGTAAGCTGCTCTTTTGGAAGTGCACGTGGAGGACAGATGTGCATGTCACTGGTGTGTGAGCCGGGCTGGCAGAGAGCAGCAGAAAGGTGCCCTGTCGTGGTGGCACAGGCTCAGGGAGGTATAGATTGGATATCAGGGAAAATTTCTTCATGCAAAGGGTGGTCAGGCATTGTAACAGACTGCTCAGGGCAGTGGTGGAGTCATTGTCCCTGGAAGTGTTCCAAAGGCATGTGGATGTGGCACCTGAAGACATGATTTAGTGGTGGCCTTGGCAGTGCTTGGTTAATAGTTGCACTCAATGATTTTAGAAGCTTTGTCCAGTCTTAATGATTCCATGAGTCTAAGTACATCAGCAGTCTTAAGGCAAAAGTTTTGCATGGCTGGAGGCTGTTGACGTTCCTGAACATCATCCAGTTGGAGCCCAGTCCTTGGTCTCTGACAGCCATGGAGTCCCTAGAGTCGGGGGAATGGTGCTGTCCATTTGGACAGGACCCCAGCAGGATTTTAGGGGACATTGAAGACTTGACCTTAGCAATGTGACCACCATCCATTCACTGGACTGGTTGCTCATGATGAGCTAATGAGTCCATGGCCACACTTGGAGAAGCCAGGGATGGACTTGTATCCCTGTTGAGTTCCTTTGCTCTGCCTCTTGCTGGACTAATGCTTGTACTTTCCCTCCTCAGGCCAAGGTGTCCGGTGAGCGTGGTCACAGAGCTGCCCCCCAGCTCTGCCCACCCTGCAGTGCATGGACCACCCGCATCCCCCAGCCTGCAGATGACAGCAGTGTCCTGCAGCAGCGTCACCTCAGAGAGCTGTGTCCCCCTGGAGACTTGTGTCACCTTGGAAAGCCACATCCAGACTGTGAGTGCTCGGGCACTGCAGGTTGGGCTAGTCTGGGGTAGGACACTCATGGGGGCATGGTCCATCTCCAGGAGGTTCCTTGGAGTGAGAGGCTGAAGAAGGCTGTGGGTGCTGGGAAGCTGTGGATTCTCCTCTTTCAGGGTGGTGTTGTTCTGTGAGGTGAGAAGAGGGTGAGAACCGCATGACAGTGAACGGGAGAGGCACTGCTGGCAGGGCAGGGGACATGAGGGCTGTTCAGGGTGAGCTGGTGCTGGCATGGTCCCAGGGCCGGGGCAGTGGCTCACTGGAGGACACTCTTATGGGTGTCTCTGGGTGCAGTGAGAACTGTGACCATGTGTCCTCCGGGTGATGGCTGTCATGCTGAGCAGTGGCTGGAGCAGTGCCAGAGCACAGGGACATCCAGGGGCATTGCCCATGGAGACCAGGCAGCCATGAGCCAAGTGGTGGGCAGACCCAGGAGCACCCACATTCCGCAAGCACAGGGTCTGTAGTTTGCTCTCTGCTGTTCGCCGTTCGCTCCTGATGTGGAGGTTCTGGGCTCACTGTGGGCAGGTTGGGCATGAGGAGGATGGAGAGGCTTGACCGCCTCCAACAATCCAGAGAAAAAGACTCCTTCAGGGAACATCTCAGCCCTCTCCAGCCCACAGGAAGCCTGTATTCCTCCCTGAAGAAGAGAGACAAGCTGTGCAAAGGGCAGTGCTCTGGATTTGGGCAGGGTTGTCACAGATGAAAGGATCCAAGGGGAATGAACTCATTCTGAAACAGCTGGCGCAGTGAATAGGCAGGGTAGACCTATGGAGGAATAAATCCCATGCCTTTCCCACATGAGGAAAGATTTCCTGCTGTGTTCCAGAACGCTATTTCAGCCCAGCCAAACCCAAACATTCAAAGAGTCTGGATTTGGCTCCCAAAGGGAGAAGATGTTCATAAAACCCACTGAGGACCAAGAGTGTGTCAGGGTCTTTTTCTTCACAGCCTGTCACTAGCCAACAGCTGTGGGACCCTGAAGGGGCATAGGGACTGGTATGCATGCCCTGTCCTGGCCATGGCACCACTCAGAAGTAAAACACAGCTTCTCCAAAATGCTCAGAGTGTTGAGAGCTTAGGGTCGTCACAGCATGGGGCTTCCTCAGTGCAGCTGCTGCTATGAATTGTCACAGGAAAATCCATGGTGTTTTTTAACCACACTGATATTTTTGCCCCCTCTTTGGGCCAGTAAAAGAGAGTTGGGGGGCACTGAAGAAGAAGAGGCATGTGGTTCTCATACTGGATGTCTATCCTCATTGTCAAGGCTCTGACAGTGGTGCAGGGATCTGAAGGAGATTTGGGGATGAGAATGGAGGTCAGGCATACATCAGTGGAGATGAACTCTGCACCTCTGCACTGCAGAGAAGCCCTTCCCCATCATGGGCACCAGCAGCAAAGCCCGCCCGTGTCAACTGGGCATGCATCTGGTGATGGCTGCTCCAAAGACAGCAGCAGGGACAAAGAAAAGGAGAGCACATGGGCTTGGGTGTTCCCTGGAGGAGCAAATGGTCCCAGTCCCCATGGGGCATAAAGGTGGATGGTTGCACAGGGCAGAGTGATGTCCTTAACACAGGAGAAACCCCTGGGAGTACACTTGGGCCTTTGGGACCCCCACAACGGTGAGACTCCAGCCTCCCAAGGGACCCACACGCTACGGTGGGAGAACCAGCTCTGGTCCGCTGCTCCCCAGCAGTCACCCAGCTGCCTCTTTCCCGTCATTGCAGCTGCTGAATTTCTCTCTCAGTTCTTTTTTTTTTTATGTAGGTGACACATTTTGGTTAGAAGCACTTAATTGCCTCTTGGGATGCATTTCATTTATTCATTAAGATAGAAATTGGAGTTGTTGGGTTTGCTTTATTTTCCTATTTTTTTCCCCATTTTTTTTTACCCTTCTCTATTCTATAAGCAACGGGTGAGGAAAAAATAATTCACATATGACTCTAGCATGTGTGTGCGCAGTCTTTCTCCTCTGTGCCCCCAACCTCTCCTGTTGCTCCTGATCAGGGGGGTGGTGACAGGGAGAAATGCTCCTCCCTGGCAGTCTGTTGGCATGCCATAGCTCTTTGGAATTTGAGATGCTGGTGTCAAGCCCAGTCCCGCACTGCTGACGTGGGTGATGCTGTGAGACAAGAGCCAGGTGCCAGGTGCTCTGTGCTTGAGGTGGGGGACTTGAAGCCTGCTGCCCCCAGCCCCTACCCAGCATGCTAGGGAAACTGTGCCATGGGAGCAAAGACAGATCTGGTTCTTCCTCTCCAACTGGGATGTGAGGTGGGGAAAGCCCTGGAGAAGTCTTTGCTTGTGTTCCTGTGAGGCTTGAGGATCAGGCCAAGGATGTGTGCATGGGAAGTGTTGGCTCGCCTGTACCTCTGGGTTGCACAGGCAACGTGGTGACATTTGCTAGTTTGGAGACTGGATAAAGGCAAGGCTGAATGTTAAGGGCTGGTGTCTGTTTCCCTGGGCCACATGTTTTCAAAGCAGTGTCTATCAAAAAAGACTTCTGCAGATCCATCTCTTGGCTGGCACCAAAGCAGGGACAGCAGGAGAATCCCCCAGACACATACTGGAGTGAATAAGTGGAGATCCTTATAGTCCCCTTGATAAAAAACGGTCCAGTCAGGCAGTGGATTTTGGTTGCGTGGAGATGAAAGAGAAAACTATGGATGGAGAGATAGCCAGGTGGAATGATGGATGGATGGATGGATGGATGGATGGATGGATGGATGGATGGATGGATGGACTGTTGGAAGGATGGATGTTTGTTCTGAAGAGTTGATCTGCCTGAATTCAGAGAGTTGAGGCAATGGATGCTGTGGTAGGGAGGATGGAGCAGAGCCAGACCTGTGGAGTAACTTGGCCAAGGGCAGGTGGATCTGGCACCTCCCAACACCACATGTCCCCCAGTGCTGATTCTCAGAAGCTTTGGTGCCTGAAATCCACCCCCAGTTCCCTGCCCCAGAAATGGCTCTGCTGCTGGAGAATGTTGTCCCTTATTTTCAGGGATTTCTGGTTATATTCTTTCTCCTTCTCAGCTCTCATCAACATGAACGGTCCCACTAGGACTGGGCCAAGCATATAGGCATTTTTTGCCCCTTGTGAGAGCCCCTTGAGAGTTCATCTCCCTCCCTGCAGTCCCTTTGCTTGATGTCCCCAGGCCTAGAGTGAAAGTCATGGCTTTTAGAAGCAGATGTTCTCCTCCTGAGGGGCTCCCTGGACATTTACTGAATCTGGGCTCCCCAGTGCTCCTGCCCCCTTCATCACAACAGGGCTGAATCCCCCTGAAGGCTTGTCACCTGGAAGGGACCCTGCAGGCAGTCTCTGGACTACCCCATCCCTGAATCCCTGAGGACCACAAAGCCAACCTCTGTCTCCCTGGATAGTGGTGCTCAGCATTAAGGTGGCTCCCAAAACCCTGGTGATGGGGGAACTTTTGCATGTGGGGATTGTTTTTCTGTGGATTCCCAGACTGTCCCACCCAGCCAGTGCCATGTACCTGGCAGGAGAACAAGGTGTAGGTGTATGCAGCACGTGCTGGGTGCTGGCGATGTGCACCTGCTGGGATTGGCAATAACCTCGACAATGATTCAAATAACAATGGAATCACTGCTCTGGGAAAGGGGCAGCCCTGTTCCTGGGGCTCAGCGCAGAGACCCTGCATAGACCAGGCACAGGTAAGCACCTTGCCCAATACCGGTTGCCAAAATGGAACAAATTCCCACCATCCCCAGTCCAGTTTTCCCCCAGCCTTGATCTTTTGACTGCATCCAAATCCCCATGGCATGGACACCCCCACAGCATCTGGCCTACAGTCTCAGGCGTGCTCCCCCCATTTCCCACAGCCCTTGTCCTGCTGCCAGCCAGTCCCCACAGACAGGGGAGCCTTTTTTCCTCTGCCTTCTCCTCCTCCTCCTGCTTCCCAGGTCTGAAAGGAGAGCTCAGCTGAGGCTGTCTGTGCTGGAGACAAGCACAGGGAAATAGGAATGGCTGGTCCTGCTCCCAGCCAGGCTGCCTGCCAGGGAAGCTTTGTCTTTATCTATGGAGCCAGGCACCCTGGGGACAGCGACAGGACCTGCTGGGAGCAGGAGAAGGTGCTGGTGCTGCTCTGGACACCTTGGCTTGCTCCAGAGGGGTTGTTTTCCTTCCAAGCAGCACTGCAGCACTCAAACAAGAAGGGATTTGCAATGCAGAGAAAAACCTGCCACGCAGTAGTGTGTGGGCTGCAAGCGGAGCTGGGAGCAGCTGTGCCACCTCGCTCCCACTGCTTGGGCTCCACGCTCCTCCTGCTCCTGCTCTGACAGCATGTTCTGGGCCAGTTCCTGGCTCCGGAACCCTCACCCTGCCAGGTGGGCTTGTGGCACCACTTGACAGCATGCCTCAAGGATGGAGCTCTGCCCAGGGACCATAGAGGAGGTAATGCTCTGTTCCCCCTGCTGATTTGGGACCTGCTGCCTCCTTCCAACAAACTGTATTTCCCCAGTAGGACAGGCAGAAGGGTGGCTTGGCTGAGCAAGGACTTTGTCATGCAAATAAGGCAAAAAAGAAAGGTGTCTGCCCAGTGAAAGCAAGGCCAAGTAACATGGGAAGAATACAGAGATTCTGCTTCCTGCTGTAAGGAGAAAATTTGTGCAGCCAAAGCTCAACTGGAGCTGAAGCTGCCAGAAATGTGGAGGACAATAAAGAGAGTTTTTTTCAAATACTTTAATGGCAGTAGGCAGTATAGAAATATCATTGTCCCATTCCAGGATGAGGATGGTCACCTCCCAAACAGGGACAGAGACAAGGCAGAGGCATTTAACACTTTTTTTGCCTCTGTCTTCAAATGGATGATGGACCAAGTAGGTCTCAGTGTCCTCAACTGGAGGACCACGACTGTGAGAATGATCAAATCCCAGTTGACCCTGAAATTGTGCAGGATCTGCTGCTCCATCTGGATCCCTTCAATCTCTGGGGCCTGATGGGATTCATCCCAGAATCCTCAATGAGCTGCTGATGTCATCACATAACCTCTCTCCGTGATTTTTGAGTGGTCTTGGGAATCTGGAGAGGTCCCAGCTGACTGGAAGCTGGTGAACATTGTCCCAGTTTTCAAGAAGGGCAAGAAGGAGGAGCCTGGAAACTCCAGGCCTGTCAGTCTCACTTCAGTGCCAGGTAAAGTTATGGAGACGATTATTCTAGAAGGTATAGGAAAACACCTGAAAGACAGTGCAGTCGTTGGTCACAGCCAGCACGGCTTCAGGAGAGGAAAGTCCTGCTTATCCAACGTGATTTTCGTCTGTGACAAGGTAACCCACCTGGCTGATCAGGGGAAGCCAGATGATTGGATTTCAGTAAAGCTTTGTATACTGCCT